>JASKGM010016022.1:0-33162 GCA_034509205.1 Ceratonia siliqua
TATATATATATGTTCTATGTGGCTATCTCTCATTACATGCTGTTGAAACTTCTAGACATTTCAATCAAAATATCTAGGATGAAGGTCATTATGTTTCAGCAACATCCTGCCCCTCTGTCCAACTGCATTTAGCTTCAACTTCTCCAAAGAGTTTTCGGGTTATTGTAGCTATAGTGTGTCCATCCTTTTCAACTGTTCTTCTTCTTCTTCTCCTCTCCCCAATTCGGTTAACTCCCAGCCACTCTCTTCATTTGTAACTTCCCTAGTTCTTGGATTTTGCTCATCAATGTCTTCCTTCCACTACTCTTGGCCATGTTGTTGTTAAAGCAATCGAGGAGTACATCTTGTGACTTTAAAATAGAATAGCAGCTGGTTGTAGGAAATAGGAAAAACAAAGCATGAGTTGCGAGATATTTCAATAGATGGATTTGTTCTTTCCCATTGGCTGAATAGTTTCACTTGAGATGCAGTATTGGAAGTTTCATCCTACAGCCACTTAACTCCAATTCTTGAATTGTAGGACACCAATAGAAGAGAAGAAAATCTCAAGGAATCCCCTCTAGTATTCAGCCACAAGGAGATGTACAAGCAGCAGGAACAATTTAGTTTAATTGGTGATAAAATCCCTTAAATTAGTGAATGGGACTTCTCTATTCTTTGGTTCAAGTTGGGTAATTGTTTTATCATGCCTTGTTATTATTTTATTACACTTCAAGTATTCGTAATATATATGAGTTTTGTGAACCAAAGTGTGTTCTAATTGTTATGAGTTAACTGATTGAATGCTTGATGAATAGGGGTAAAATTTTTAGTTAGAAGAACACCCTATATTAAAGAAACAAAATAATTACATAATCACCTTCGTGTTTTGGAACCTTGAAACCTCAATGACATACTAAACTGAGACTAATATGTTAAATAAATTGCATCAAATAATGAGTGTACGTGTACAGTCATGTGAAATTATATACATAGTAAGTTATATATATTGTTCTAATAAAATTATGTGGTAACATATATATTTAATTATTTTACCCGGTATGAGTAGATACTTTTACCCCCAGGCTATAAAATAAATGAATATTAGTTTATCAGGTCATTACAAACTTTCCTTAATAACTGAAAATTTCAACTCATGCGTAAATAATTGAGTATATTGAAAGATATTGTTATGAAAGAATTTACGGGGTAAGTAGTCGCAAAAATAAAATTGCTATTATAATATTGTATTATATCTACATTAGTGTTTGACAGCTATGATACCTGAGAAAATATAAAGTCCTTGAATGACACATTTGTATTTTTAAGGTTTTGGAAATATTGTGTTAAGTAATTATGAAACTTAGAAACTTGCATAAATAATTATGTATACTTATGCTATGGCTAGACAATCAAGGAATTATCATAAGAAATTTATTTTCTATAATGCCGCATTTCAAACTAATAACCCATATCTTAAATATGCTAGTATAACGATTGTATAAATTTTAGGTTTGCTTTACGATGTCATTTTAATTATTTAATCCTTTATCATATTCATGAAGTTATATTTTTCTTAATAATAGAATCTTAAGTTATTCCAATCTTTCACAATTTGTTTGAAAATGGTTAATTCTTGTTCTTTAAGAATATAATTGGTGTGGGCCTAATGACTACATTAATAGAAGTATTTAAGTGTGATTATATCAAGTTAGAATCTTCATGTTTGTTATATTACGAAAGTACATCTTTTGATATGGTTGCATAAGGAATGGAAACTTGTATGTGTATATATGAAAGGTGAAAGAATATGTCTTGTTTGAAATGGCACAGTAAATGAGTATTGAATTTAAATCATTCTTGACAATATGCTACTTGAGGCATAGATCCCATGAAATTCATTATGATGATATATTGCAAATATTTTAAATTGTGGCTTGACATATTTATTGTACATGAAAAGTTTATAAGTGTTAAGCTATTTTTATATAATATATGCAAATATTTTTGGGAAAATCCTTAGTTACTTTTATAGGATAACCCTAGGTGCACCTAGCATTGGATTGTCCATGGACTATTTATGGGAGGCATAAGGTAGGCCCTTGGAATGGACATGTGATTTATTCTATCGGTATGATTACTATGGATGTTTTTAATACATTGTTTCATGAGAAAGAATTTCCTATGTGAAGAATGAGTGTATCCATTCCTAGATTATAAGTATTTTCCCAATCTCAAATATATGGGTTTTCTTACCCATAATTATATAATGTTTATATACGAGTATACAGAATAATCATCCCTTTATTTTCATATATATATATATATATATATATACACACACATGATCTTGAAGAGTTTGCTTGGAAAACTCTATTCTTATAGTTGATGTCATGAATAATTAGTCAATGTGAAAATTGCGAATGAACTAACCTTAGTGAGAACAGTAAACTTCGTGAATCTAAAGGGACCTTAATTTGAGATATATAAAGCTCTACAAGCATAAACTATACAAAGGTATGAAATGTTAATTTCTAAACTATCTTAATCGGAAATTATATAGTGTTACTGTGATGTTTGTATCCTTTGATATGGAATTTCCCTGTCACTAAGTCATTAAGATTCCTCCCTAAAATTTTTCCAAATTTTGTGTGTAGGGTTTTCCTAGGCTAATCAAAATGACAACGTTGATAGCTTGCCATTTGGGATTGGTAGATTCTCTAGAAGACGAATGGAGTAACAATTTGAGTTCTTGGATAGTTGGATTAGGATGCTGCATAGTCATGTGTAAATTTGAAGGACTTACATGTACCTTGTTTTGTTTTCTGCTTGTAATTTGGAAACATCCAAATTTCAGGGAGAACCTTGTTAATTTTTTAAAGGTTTTTCCCATGTTTTCTTTCAGTCATTGTATGACATATGAGTTCCTTTCTTTCCCATTTATGTTGTAGTTGCATATAAGTATATGTGTGGTCTTGTAAGAGGCTACCCAAGTTGTAGTTTCCTACGTCAGTCACGTGCCCATAATTTGGACGTGACAAATTGCCATAAGCCCAAACCTCACAAACCTAGTTTCTCTTCTTCCAATATTGCCTCTTCATGCTCAAGCTCCCACCGTAGCAGAAGCTCTCATTGTCGCCCAAGCTCCCACCAACGTTTGAAGACATTGTAGAGACTTCTTCGATTTCCTTTGCCTTGAAACCCAAGTAACATATTCTTTCGTTTCTCTTCAAGTTTTGCCCCTCAATCTTGGTTTTTGTTGATTTTGTGGAAGTCGTTGTGATTCTCCTTCTCCTAGTCTCGTTTTTGTTTGCAATCCAACTTAGAAATGTTGATTGGAGTTTCTGTTTTCTCTGTCTCTTGTAAAATTGCAATCCGATTATGATTTATTGACTATGGGTTTTGTTTCTTCTAGATTGCATTATGGCGAAGGGTTTTGGATTATGGGTATAGGCTTACAACGTTGGGTTTAGTATCTTATTGTGAACTTTGTTTTGTAATTTCTGATTTGGGGTTCTGGGTTATGGTCTTCTTTATGAGATTTTTGGTTCTTGGCAGGACAAACTGTAATAAGGTCAGGAAGGACTAGTGAGGTGCCTTTTGGCATTTTATATGTTAATGCAGTGAGTGGTATTTAATTATTATCTGAATATGTTTAATACTTTTTTTTCTGATGATACTATGTTATAATTAGGATGCTGGTACTTCCTTTGAGTAGTTTGGTAACAAAAATGAGGTGGTTCAGGGACAGTCTATGTATCATATAGGAACTGAAATAGACACTAGAAAGGCAGTATACACTAGAAAAGAGTTATATTCTAGAAATTGATATGATGATGGGTTGATGAATTTTGTCTTTGATTTTCTGTATATTTTGATATGAATATAATGAGAGCAATCATTTGAAATTTCATAAAGATCTCAGTTATCTCCAGTACACAGTTTGTGTTATTGGGACTAATGCTTGATTGTTTATGTGATGTCTTGTAATGTGGTTATTATCTTTCGTTAAAAAAATGATGAAAACAAAGTTGGATTGTGGATTTGACAGTAAAAGAATTTATCAGTTAGTCATTCTAATAAAAAATTGAATAGAATCATATAGAAAGTTGGGCGGGTGCACATAACTACTGTTGATTGGTTGTGAATAAAAAATGAGTGCAACATTGGCATGGGCATTTGTTTAACTATACAGTTATTTGTGGGATTATAATAGAATATATAGAGTTTAAGTCAAATACTGAAGTGGCATAGATGGGTTATTCACAGAGGAAAGAAAACTTGGGCTTGGCATGTGGAGGAAGTATGATACGGGAAGCAAGCCAAGTTGGGAAGTGATAGTTGACTTTTTGTGTATTTCCAGTGATGCAATCTTAATTAAAAGGAGGCATAGGGAATATTATATTTAATTATTAGAATCATATTTATATATGTTTATTATATTAAAAAACCTTTTGAAATAATATTAACAGGGATTAGAGTTGGATAGAGAGCCTACTCAGCCATAACTTTTCAAGAGACTCAACTATAGGAAAGCAATGATCTATCTCAACCAGTAAGGTAGATACATCAAAAGACAGATGGCATATATATGTAAGAACCATCATAGTTCATGAATTAATTTTTATAATTATTATAATAAGTTAAACTTGTTTAATTAACGTTTGTTTTAATTGTGAAAAAAAAATTATTTAGATTACATATGAAACATTAAAGGAAACGTCCCAAACTGAAGGATCTTCAATTGATGACTCTACCCTCTTCTTGATGGCCAAAGGCGGAGAGAATAAGAGGGTTGTGCATACAAATTTGACTCTGAGGCCTCATTATTAGGTGATTCTACATCTACCCAGTCTACTAGATGCATACTCAATGAGTTCATGTTGATGCAGTAGAGTTAATGCTCATACTGAAGAGTTGCAATCTATGAGAGCAATACTTTTAGATAAGGATGCTATTATTGACTAACAAAGTAAATGTTTTAACCGTCAAAGTAAATTAATAGAACATAATTCACGATTAATGGAAAAGTCTTGTTGAAAGTCAATATTGATGAAGACAGTGATGAAGGCGATGATGATAATGATGTTGGGATGAATGATAAGGAATAGTCATATATTTATTTCCTTCTTTGAACATGTGTTTTTTACTAAGTTAGTAATTAATTTTCTATTTGTACTAAATATTTGTTATGAATATTGGGTTGATTATTGAGTTTTTATTTATGAATATTTACTTACATGTTTGTTTATTTCATTCTGTTGGCAAAATGAAGCTGTTGTGATTTGGCAAATTTGTATTGACATTTCTATCAATGTTGGGGGGAGGGGGGGATGGAGCAAACAGAGAGGGTTTGGATACACTGTATTTTGCCATGGAATAAGAAATTCGTGGCAAAATACATAATAAATTTGCCACAAATATATATAATCATGACAAACTTCTTGTTGAAACTTTTCCACCAAACCACAATACCATAGCAAAACTCCTTGATATTTTGCCACGAATAGAAAAAACCATGGCAAAATGTGTTTTTTTTTTCCACGGAAGAAAAAATCAGTAGCAAAGACTTCACAAGGCATTTGCCACGGTTTTGAAAAACTGTGGCAAAATGAGTTAGGAAGATTGCCACGAAATTGAAAACCGTGACAATTATGCTATCAACTTTCATGGCAAAGTCAAAGCAAATGTCCATGGCAAGATTCTGAACCATGAATTATGTCACAAAAATTGTCACGACACTTTTCTTCAACTTACCATGGTATTATTTCATTGCCCAAGCTCCCACCATTGTTTGATAGCTAAAGAGTCTAAAGTTCTTTGAATGGGCCCCTTAGTCGTGGAGAATGGCTAGAGGTTTATATAATACAAAATTAGATTTTTTATTTTGTTGAATGTAACAAATTTTGTTGCAATTTATATTTATATCAGCACAAAATTTTATATTTGACAGAGTTAGAATGGTGAATCAATGGAGAGTATTTATTATTATAAAAATAAATACAATGATATTATGTAAACTACACTAGCTGTGCTTTCAGCAATTTTTCCCCTACACTATAATATTTTAGGTCAATATGGTTAGTGAAGGGGAAGGGGCTTTTAATGATACCAATGGAGGAATAACTAAAGATGTAATGACATATTTGTTTGTATTTGACCCTTTGATGAAATGAAATGGTTTTTCAAGTTCGGCATGCCACTTTTGCAACTTGTCTTGTTAGAGGAAATGGCTACTTTAGTTTGCGTCCACTACTAAACAATTTTGCGCTACAAATATCGACTATTTTATTTATTTTTGTTTTATCTATTTATTTTTTTGTTTTATCTAATTTAATATTTTATTTAAACAATTGTTTTATTTTTTATTATTTTAAGGTAAACCATGAGTAGGCAGATATTTTACCACAATGTTGTTAGTCCACATGCCCAATTATTGGACCCTTCAAAATGGAGAATTCAGATTTGAGGCTCATTTTTGGTAGCTTGGGTTTATAGAGTTGGATTGCAAAATGGGCTGAGCTGTTGCATGGGTTGGACAAGTTGCTAGAAATGGGCCATTGTGAGAAGGTCAAAATCAATGAATTTATTGAATTACTCAATTTTAATCTCTAAGTTTAAAACTATATCTTGTATGTGGATGAGCTAAATTAAATTAAATTAAATTTATTTTATTCTTCGTAAAATATTTATAAAGTATATTTTGGTAAAAGTAATATAGTTATCTGGATACCTTTTGAAAACACAATCTCACAATCTTTGCAACTTTCAAAAATAGATTGTGAGCAAGAACTAATAAAGTTCCCTGTCCCCTAGATGTAGAGATTCGGAACGCTTCAATATGGAGAGAAAAAAGAAAAGCATAAAGTGTATTGGGGGTTGGGGCCTCCCAACAACTAAAAATTCAGTGCCAACAATAGAAGGAAATACTTGTCCTATAAAATATTTTATAATAGAAGTAATTATGTTGAGTAAGTTTATAAGATTTCTAGAATTAAAGAATTTATAAGAACTAGTGGATAACCCACAGCTGTACTAATTAATAATTAAAATAAAATAATAAAATAAAGTAATAATCAATCATTTAAATATTATTAAAACAATATATGTACCTAATTTAATTTATAAAATCTTTTTATAAACAACATTACTTGTAGTGTTTGATATATTATTATTTTCTTATAACAAATATGGTCACACAATTTTGCTGAAGTCATCTAATCTAGTGTAGTGCCTTTTGTGGGTCAGGGACTTAAAAAAAAAAAAAAAAAGAATTTAAAGATATCAAATAAAAGAAGACGAGCCCTTCCTCGTCATTTCAAATTGTCGGGAAACCTCCCAGAAGCTACTTCCTTCCATTTCCAGCCATCAAACCTCTTCACCCTCTTTGGTTTCCTTATGCACCAAATCGCCATTCTCTTGTCTAATCTCTCAACTTCTGCTGTTATTTCCTTTACCCATCCAACCAACTGCAGCAACTTAACTTCCTTGGATTGTTTTGCTTTGCGTAAAGGCTCCAAATCACCATTTGTAGCAGCAAAAACCATGAACCAACGGGAGGAGATGGGATTTCCAACAACCTGAATTTTTGTAGCATTTTGTGGTTAGGATTTCTTTCTTTTTTTCTATTCTTCATGCCCACAATCTCAGTTTTGGGGTTAGTGTTTCTTAGTTTGAAATTCATTTCAACAGGACTAGGAATTCAAAGCTTGCTTGCTTGCAACCATTGAGATATGGAAGGTTGGGGTTTAGTTGAGGATGATTAAAATTCATTTTGGTTTATCATGGTGTAGCATAAATTCTCATGAGTGGCATTGTGCAATAAACTCTTTGAAGTTAGTAAGGTGAGTTGAAGTTTTCACCTTGACTATATATATGGAATCATATGATTTTATGTTTATTATAGTCTTAAAATTTTGTTAACTATTCTATGAAACCAAGAGAAAATTCTAATTATGTTCTTTACTAGTCTTGGAGTCATATCATTCACCCTTACACCAAACTCTGATTCTTATGAGAATATTGCTATGAAAAAATTATCTTAGAATTTTTGGGAATAAACTTCTATTATGTGAAATTATGAATGTTCAATTATGTCATTGAATGAAAATTTCTTATAGAAAAAGTATTGTATATTTATAATATTTTATGCCTAAACTATTTGTGAGGACATGGTAATATCAGCTCAATGATAAGTGAAGTTTTGATGGATTCTTTGGCACTTCTATAGAGTAACCCAAGGTGCACCTAGCATTAGTTGTCCATGGACTATTTATGCGAGGTATAAGGTAGGTCATTGGACCGGGCATGTGGTTAATTCATCCGTGAGATTTCTCTAGATGCATGTGATACATTGTTCATGAGAAAGAGTTACCTATGAGAGGAACTATTGGATCCATCTACCCCTCATAAGCTGAAAATTTATTTAACTCCTCAAATTTTTGCGGTATGTACATTTTTATGACTTTCTTTCTCATTATGTATATATATATATACACACATTTTGAGACCATTCAATCAACTTTAGATAATTGTTTAAGAATTTTAATTACATCACTTGAACTTGCGTCGTTATCAAAAAAATAAATTTGGTTTTCAAATTATAAAGTATTCTCGGTTATTCAGATCCAAAACCTTTCTTATTTACATTAATTTCCTTTTCTAAATCTTATATTTTTTTATAGCTGTCATGTGACTTCTATGGATAGCATTGGTAGGGAAATTTATCTCACTAAGTCTTCATCACTCACTCATTTTCTTCTATATTTTTTTTTCAGATTTAGCTGCATGTACTAAATTGCCTTAGAATTAAGCCATGTTGATATCAATTTAAACTAGACTATGAAGTAAGATGACAGAAATCTTGCCCTTGTTTGAAATCTACTACCAAATCTTGCCCTTCTTTGATATGCCAATTGCGAAGCATAAATGCAGTTACCATAACTTGCAATTCCAAATCACAAAATGAAAAATCCCATTAGCACAAACATTAAAAATTTACACATTTATTTCATACCAATATTTTCATTCACAAGAGAGTAAATTCCTAGAACTCAACTGAATGTAAAAAACCATGACTTACTTAGATCAATAACAATAATGAGGCCTGAGTTTTATAGCAATATAGAATAAAAATCATATCCCAAATATTTTTAGTCAATATTTGAATGATGCATTAGCATGGTAGAGATGTGGAAATAGTAATTATATAATAAATATAAATATTTATACATGTCTTGACCGTGCAGTATAACTGAGATAGGAAATGAATTACTTTTAAATTAATATCAGCTAATAATACCATAATAAACCATACCCGAATATATTATAGAAATATTGCTCCTAGCAACAATACAAAACCAAATACAATAAAAAAAGGGTGAGGAGGGAAAACATGAGAGACAGGCAACCTAGCTGGTAACTAAAATCTTCACTCCCCTACTATAATCATGGCTTAACAAACAATAAAATGAGTGATAACAAAGAAACCACCATGAATGAGTGAAAAAGGAACCTACTTATAGCCTTCACTGAAGAAATAATATAGTTCATGCCAGTAGTGACCAAATCATTTAATGGCAATCTTAAAGAAATCATCTCCTTGTTACAGCTCATGTAATAAAAATGTCAAAGCTTTATATAAAGTTAACGTGTTGATATTTTATAATAATAAATATAATAGATATGTAAAAAAATAATTACTTCAAAATAAAGAAGCCATACAAATATGGGATGTTACTTACAAAAGCATAAATATCTTCTCAAAAGTCCTACTTTTCTGCAAAATAAAAAATTTGAAAAAAAAAAAAAACGCATCAGCAAAAATACGCACACAAATAGGCTCAAGAAGTATAGAAACATTAGAAAAATAAATGAGCCATACTAATAAGGAACAACTTCCTCTTATGCCATCTCCTATAGTAATGCGTAAAAAAGAGCTTCCTAATATATTGTCTTCAAAAATACAAAAAATAAATGACACATACCAATAAGACAGGTAAAGAATAACGAAGAAGCATATCAATATGACCCATACCAATAAGGCATTAAAGTTAGAGAATTTACCTCACAAAAAGCATTTTGATACTATGAGAACCAAAAAATCCATCACTTTGCCTTCGCGCGCACATGATTCTACAAGGAATGAAAAGGGGAAATTATAGTGAAGTATGTCCCACTTTATCGTTCAGAGAGACCAATAGGAAATCATGGAAAAATTACTGTAAAAAATAAAAAGAGGAAAAAATTAGAGAGAGAGAGAGAGAGAGAGAGAGGTGAGAGTATTTGAAGAAGAAGAAGAAAAAAATTTGAGAGAGGGAATGAGGAGAAGAGATGAGAATATGGACAATATTACTTATATTGTACACTATAGTGTTAGAGAAATGTTCACAAATTTGAAACAGATGAACAAAATAATATACACAAAGCAAATTAGAAATAGACCCACTACACATAAACTATAGATTCACCACAATGCCAGAGTGGCCACAGAAGAACAATAATAAAAAAGGATGAAGCTAATGAAGATGGAAAGCTGCAAAATTGTATTATATAAATAGAGCAGTACAATGGTATAATGGTATTTGAGTTATAATTGGTAATTCATAACTTTTATTCCATTGAATTAATTAAAAGATATTTTTTAAATAAAAATTTTTATTATTTATTGCATATACGTAATAACCACAAATTTCAAAACTTTATTATTTATTGGATATATGTAATTAAAAAAATTTAAACTTTTTATCATTATTTATTGTATCTTGAGTCAATTGGACTCCCTATCAATCAACTTTGTCTTCTTTGCTCATTATATAATATTTTGGTTTGAATTGATATTCATATAATCACATTTATTGCAAATAGTTAGAGCCACGAAGCTTCTCACCTCCGTGTAAACTAAAGGATGGAGAAACATCTTATTCTAGTGTCCCCATTTTCGAAAAGTTATACCAACAAAAATTATTTTTTTGTGCTAATTATTAATATAAATTTTATTTATAAATTATGTGTACATATTATTAAAAAAAGAGCAAGAATTAACTTATAAAAAGAAAACAATTTCAAATTCTTATTGTTGAGAAAAAGAGAATAAATAATTCAAATTATAGAATAACACTTCAAAATAGCTATGAATTAATTATTATTGGTAATTCATAATCAGTTTAATTAATAATTCATAACCAATCTATTAATTGAATTTTTTCAGCAATAATTATAACTAATCATTATAATTTTAAAATTATAACATTATGAATTATCAATTATATCTCATTTAATCAGATTGGTTAAATGAGATATAATTAGTAATTCATAACTCTAACCTATTGACCTTTTAAAAAATAAAATTTAATAACCAATTTGTTTAATGAAATTTTTTCAGCACATTATGAATTATCAATTATATCTCATTTAAACAAACTAGTTAAATGAGACATAATTGATAATTAATAACTCTATCTATTGACTTTTTTTAAAAAAAAATTAATTTTAAAAGAAGAGAGTGACAAATGTCAGTCTCCTGTGAATTTTTAAGGAACATTTAACTTTAGAATATAATATAGAAATATAGATAGGATCAAACGATAACCTTGTTAACCTTGTAAACTCTGAACCCACTTTAATTTTGAATTTGCATGGCTAAGCGGACCACTTTTTGTCTCACTGCTTTTTCTTCAACTTGTGTGGTTAGTCCACTTTAATTTTGAATTCGCATTCGTAAATTATCATTATTTACAATTAAAGCTTCATTAATCTTCTTTTTCAAGTTACTATCCCCATTGAAGATTAAAGTGAATAGCTAATTCATTTATGAAGTGATATAGGGTCATGTAAGCAAATTCAATTTAATCCTCAGGGGGTCTTAACAACGATGAGAGTTGTAATAAAAATGCAAGCATCATTTGAGCAGCAATAGTTATGATGAAGACATGAAGTTTTACATCTAATGCATTGATTTGTGACTGGGATGCAAACCAAGTTACTTATTATGCTGAAGGTTATTCTACTGATGCTGGCCAATCTACTTCATTATCTAAGATTCAAAACATGCGGGGCAAACTATCTCTCTATTGTGCACAATGTTGAAGGAAAATAAGGACGTTGTCCATAGCCAACAAGAGATGATACATATTCTGTTCCAGCACCTTAGGATTACTCCTCTTATTGAAGCCGATCCATCTTAACCTTCGCTTCCTACTTCAGCTTCTCCTCCTCCTATTCAACCCCTGGCCGCAAGTAACTCACCTGACAGCCATCACATGGGCAATGATTTAGACAATGAGTGTAATGAATAGAGGATACCAGTTATTCAAAACATTTGATTATGTTTACATTTGAATTATTTTTTCATGATTGTTGTATATATTTGAATTATTTTTTTACTATTTTTAATGTATTTATTGTTTTTTTTTTTCCTTTCTGGACCTTCAACTTTGATTGCTGGATAAATTTGGCAGGATTTAACCTAAGAGAACAGTGAAATTTTGGGTAGGGAATTCCCAAGTGTTTTGAAATTGGGGGGAAAATTAGAACCTGCCCAATTCCGCCTCTTATTCCTAGCTTTTAGAGTCAATTTTAGAGGTAGATTTTATCTTTCTCTATTTATGGAGATGGATGTAGGGGCAGATTATAACCGTCTCTATTAATTTAATGAAACATATTGTTTTGTTATTTAGAGATGGCTTTATGTCCCATTAGAGGCGGAATCATGTCTGCCTCAAATAAGTCAGACGAGGATTTTTCTTTTAGAGGCAGATTTTAACCGTTTCTAATTGGCTTTTTTTTGTAGTGTGTTGTTTCTATACAAAGCCACGTAATTACCTAAAAGAAATCTAGAATTTCTATAGAGAATGTGCAAAATATCTAAAGGAAACTAATGTGTCTCAACTGGGAGATAATTGAGCAAGATATTCACCGATTATCAATAAAAATCTCAGCCGTAATGCTTAAGAAAAAGCCACATAATTGGCTTAAGCGAAATATGCAATTTTCTAAGGAAAACATGTAGAAATATCTACCGACTTTGAATTTCTGTTTTAAGAATATACCAACTCATGTCATGGATTTACTAATCTTGCACTTTCTTCCTCATTTAACTAAATTATTTGAAAATTCAAGTCCAAATGCCTACGACCAAATGGCAGCATACAAATGCAACCTGTGTCATTTTGGTCCCAATACATGTATAGCTAAAATCATCCAGTATCCAAGTTTCTTAGAACCTTCAATGTGAAAATCCTGCATTACCTTGCTTTAATTTATATATCATTATATCCTTCGTTTTATTTCTTTGTAAAAGAAATAGGTTCACTTATATAATTTCCATGGATTGATCAAATACGACACAAACCTAACATTACAAGGTCGTCAGCCTAACATTCATTTGGGTTGTTATTTATTTAGTAAGTGGCAAGCACTAAATCTTGTTAAATATCTATTTGTTTACCTATAGTTATTCACTCAAAATTATTACATCATTTAAATATTCCTTCTTCTTAATTATTATCATACTGGTACATTTATAAGAGTAAATTTTTTTATTACTCAATTAAATAAGAAATGTTACATTTTCAAATCAACATAATTTAGATGAATTTTCCTAAGAAAAATATTGGTCATAAAAGGTTTATTTAAAAGGGGCATTACAAATGTGCTACTTGTTTGAACACTAGGACATCAAGTTATCTCCAAAATAAACACAATTACTAGTGGTGGACTTCTTAAATTAGAAGATGAAGTCAATCTAATATGATTAGGGTGGTGAAAACATACCATTTACCAATTTCTTGCAGCTGGTGGAATCATTCATAAAATATCATGTCCGTATACCCATAAATAGAATGGTTTAGCATAAAGAAAATATAGACTCAACACAGAAGTTGGTCTTACCCTTTTAGCTCAAGCCTTTTTACCATTGACATATTGGGATGAAACATTTAGAACAAGTGTATATCTAATCAATAGGCTTTCCACAATAATGTTGAATTAAAAATCAAATTTGCAAGTCCTTTTTAATACACCAACAAATTATTCCTTCTTGAAAGTCTTTGGATGTGCTTGTTATCCTACTTTGAGGCCATTTAGTAAACACAAAATGCAGTTTAAATATGAAAGAGTGTACTTTCATTAGTTATAGTCTCAATTATTAAGGTTATAAATGTCTTAGTCCTCAAGGAAAAATATTTATATTCATGTATGCCATATTTGATGAGCAATCCTTTCCTTTTCATCTTCTGCTAGTCCTTTCCTTTTCATCTTCTACTAGTTTGTCTTCAATTTCTGATGATATCACTACAAGAAATCAGTGATTTTCTTATAGAATTTCTCACAGACAAAATCCATGAGAGATTCTCAAGGAAATAAAGTGTATTTCTCACGAATTTTTTGCTGGATGGATTTTTGTGTGATGTTCTCGCAAAATTTCTCATGGTCCATGCGTCCATGAGAATGTTCCAAGAGATATCCGTGAAAAAAAATGTGCCAACATGGCAGGAACGTGCCGCGAAGATATTCTCACGGATAATTGTCTGTGAGAAACTCAATAGGATGTTTCTCACGGACCTTAGTACGTGGGAGCTCAATGAGAAAACACACGCCAACATGGTGGAATGTGGCATGAAGAGGTACTAATCATAGACATATGTCTGTGAGAAAAGCAATTGGTCTTTGAGAAAATACATGGGAACTTGGCGAGAAGATATTCTCACTGACATTTGTCCGTGAGAACTATCTTCATAAAAAAAAATGCATTGTTTCTAGGAGATTTCTCATGGAAATTGTCCGTGAGAAATGTTTCTCACTAACTGTTCTGTGAGAAATTCCATGAGAAATCTGGAAATTTCAACATCCCTGCCACCTATCTTCTCCCATTTCAACTTTCCCCATTATTCTTCCACATCACGTTTTCTCTTCAGTTTCACTTTCCAAATCCATTCTCCGACTGCTTTTGGCATTTTTCGACAGGGGCAAGTGGTGTTTAGTCCATCTCGTTACTCTATTCGAAACTTTGGACTCAAGGTATGCCAAATTTCTCCTTTTTTGCTACCTCTGAACTTCTTTGTTAATGTGCCACTTCTGGGTTAGTTTTTGGTTGTTTTTTAGTTTTATTTATGTATATGATGTTTATGGATTGCTATTTGATAGTGTATAGAGTTGATTTATGGTTTACTTTGAAGTAGGATAATTATGTTGAAATTCAAATTGAAATGTTCAAATTGAAGTAGATGTTAATTTTTGTTGTTGAAATTACTTTAGGGATTTTGTTATATAATGGATGTAGAGTGTATGGATTATTTATCCTAATTTTTTTTGAATAAGTTTGTATGAATTTTAATTTATGTTGTTTAGAGCTGAATTTAATAAATTAAATTATATATGATATTGTTTACATTTAGGCAATTTTTTTGGGCCTTTTGTTATATGATGGATGTAACTAATTTGTATATTTTTTTTGGGTTTTTTTGAGTCACTATGATTTGATGTATGTTGATACATGCATGTTATGTAATGGATTTATGATTATTGTTGAATATTGAAAGAATATGGATATCTCTGAACATCGTCGTTGTATGTACAATAAACTTCATCCCAATAATAAGATTGTTATATATGAGTTTTATGTGAGTGATAATAAATTTATTCAATTTTTTTCTTGCACTTAATTTATGTGTTGAAGAAAGGAAGTTTATATGCCCATGTGTTAAATGTAAATGCCGAAAGTTTCAAGCACCAAATGATATAAGGATATATCTATATATGAAAGAATTTATGGAGGAATACTATTATTGGGAGTATCATGGAGGGGTTCACCCACCACGAGTCCCAATTGATGTTGAGACCCAATATTTCCATCTGTACGAGCAGATGATTATGGATGTTGCTATGCCATCTTTTGTAAAAGAGTACTACAGACTAGAAAATGATCATAATCTAGATTTGGCCAAGTTTTATTATATGTTAAGGCTGCTACACGGTTTCCATTATGGAATAGATGTCAAACACAAACCCCATTAAATGAAAATTTATTTAATGTTTTAAAAATTATTAAATAAAAAAAAATTAGATGCCTTTATATTTATTTATTGTATATAAAAGAAATGTTTTAGGACATAAATTAATGTATCAAATTGCAATAATTGCAAACTTATTTAATTTGTTCTTAAAAAAACAAATTTAAAAAAATAGGAGCCTTTATATTTATTTATTGGATACAAAAGAAATGTTTAGTAAAATATAAAATATGGAAGCGTTAACCTCCAGTCTTAAAAGCACCTTAATGGTCGAACTTCCCTTGCAAGTCATTTTTCCAAAAGCCTTCAATTATCATCTTCAATTTCATTTTTTCAAAAACACGATTTATCGTTTCCAACATCTCAAATTCTAGTTATTTGCTTTGGGCGGGAAATTTGGTTCTTCGTAGCCAGAACCCTTTAAAAACATCATTTTAGAAATTTTTTCATATATTTTTAACTTGCCAAATGCGGTGACATACTAACTGGAAACTTGCTTCCAACACAAAGAAAATTAAAAGCCAGCCTATTTGGAACTGTTTTAAAAAATTATACAGAACTTATGCGCAACCCCACTCTAAATTAAAATTATACAAAATCTTCTAATTCATTTGTAATTTACTAATTTCACATGAATAAAAAATGCAAGGAAGAGGTCAACATCTGGAAAAAAAATTAACCTTGCTTATGAAAACAATGACAAATTTGTTATAAACGAGATTACTTTAATTAATCCAGCATGTTTGTTTTAAGAAACTTGAATTCTGTACAAAGTTTTTACTATCCAGAAACTATCAAGGAGCAGTTCAGCTTCCCATGGCAAACCATAAAACCAACAGAGGCTGCTGTTCAGGGTATATTCTACTAGGACCAATAGTGGGAAGTGTGGCTGGGTTTTGAAAGCTCTGATACAAAAAGATGTAGAATCAAAGAACAATTGAGGGAAAATTAGAATAAAAAATATGAAGAGACAGAATGAGATAGAGATAGTAAGAGAGGGAGAAGAATCTAGAAGAATGAGAAGATATAAACAAGTGAAACTGATTATATTATCAACTCATGAACTAATTAGAATGTCTACAATTATATAAGAAACCGTAAGACAGAGTTCACATGCTTAAAAAAATTAAGAGAAGAAAAAAAAGGGCGTTCCTAAACTTAAGCCTCAATCTATATCCTACGACTATGCATAAATCCCTTGTTTATATATAACACCCATTTCTTCATTAACCTTAACACTCCTAATATTACATATCCTATTCTCCATTATTAATTGATGAAGAACCAAAGAACAATTGAGGAAGAATTAGTAAAAAAAATTGGTAGAAGGGACAGAATGAAGGAGTGATAGCAAGAGAGGAGGAAGAATCTAGAGAAAATGAGAAGAAATAAATAAGTGAAACTGATTATATTATCAACTCATGAACTGATTAGGAAAAGTCTACAGCCAAGGTTTATACAAGAAACCCTAAGACAGAAAACACATGCTTAAAACAATAAAGCAAGAAATAAAGGGCATCCCTGAAATTAAGCCTCAACCGGGATCCCTACACTAAAGCCTCAATCTAAGTCCTATGTCTATAACTAAATCCCTGGTTTGCAAATAATACCCATTTCACCATTAACACCAAAACACTCTTAATATTCTTATCCTATCCTCTATGAAGCATGGAAACGACAAGGACACAAATACCTTGACACGACAAAGTTCAAAAAACACAAGACATGAAGGATGTATGAACCAAAATTTTTTAGCAGAACTTTTTTCTTTGGGCCAATACCAAAACTGAGTATTCAATCCATAAAGAAAAGGAAGCTAAGCAACATTTGTCTTATTCGCCCATGGTATACCGCCAAAATGTTTGTAAAAGCAAAGCATAACAATTGGGGAAACGGCTAGAAGTAAATTAGGAATCATATGAAGAACAACCTAAATTTACATTTTAAGGCATAAAATTAAATAACCCTTCTGATACAAGAAATCCAATCAGTAGATCATCTTTCCTGCCTTAGTTCAAAGCAGAGAACACAAAATTGAAGGATAAGAAAATGTCAACAGGGTTCTCAATATCTCACTTGGCACCCAAGGTAGGAAACTGCCCGGGATCTTCAATTGATGGGGCTGGTACATTGTTGGTTGCATTGCCACCATAACCTCCTCTTGAACCACGGCCCCGGCCCCGGCCCCGACCACGTCCACCTGGGTTGTAGTACTTTTCCCCTTCAGCAGGCTTCAGGAACTCATTAATGCTGACAGACTAAGAAGAAATACAATAAATGACAACAACAATAGTCAGATCAAAAAGTACAAGCAAGAAAACAGAAATTGAGTTTGCAAAGTAAACCAAGAAATCATAAATATAGATAATTCAAAGTTCAAAATCCACTTAAAATGAAGTACTACAAAAGGTAAATCATAAATATAGATCATTCAAATTTCAAAACCCACTTAAAATGATGAACTATGCGATAAAACAGAGAATCACAGAGCAACAAAGTAAGAATATCAAAAATAGAACTAAAAAACATGGAACTGAAAGAAAAGAAATATCAAATCGAAGTTGATATCAAACCACATAATATCACCCAAGTTCGTTTAGCAAAGGAAGACAAATGCCACAAAGTTACACCTTCTTGGATTTCTCTTCCTTCTCATAAGCCTCTTTGCGCTTATCCTTATCAGATCCCTGGAAAGAAGAGCAATGTCAAATGTCAAAAGACACCATTAGGTATCACCCAATAAAATATGAGCTACTAGAAATTAGAAGAGCACAAAGAGGGCCAAAATATTCTTACCAATTTAATAAAGACATCACTATTGTCTTTCTTACTTGAGAGCTGCTGCATGGACTCGAACACTGTAATATCTACTTTTCTCTCCTCAGCCTTAAGTGCTTGAAGGGCCTTCCTTTTCTCTTCCAGCACTTTCTCATATTCCTCCAGAGTCATCTCCTATCAAATAGCATAAGCACTATTTAACCACAAAATTTAAGAAAATAACAAGCTACTGATTAATGAATTCTAAAAATAACATATTGAAATTACAAAGCTAATGTTATAAATAGGAAGAAAACAATACGGACCTTAACACTTTCAAAGAGAGTTTAAGAAAAAAAACCCAGTAATAGACAAAAATATCAACTGGAAATCAAGGAAAATAAAAAGAGATTTATTTCTATAAATAAGGAGTGAACAAACAGAAGAGGCATCAAACTAAGTGCTTAGTTAAATTCTAAAAGCGCAGCTTAAAAAGCAGATAGACAATAGACAAACAAATAAATATAGTGGCCAATGCAATGCAGTGAAATGCACTTATCAGACAACCCAAGCTAAACTTTATTGGATTGTAATTCATTCAATAGCCTCCAGAAACTTCACTGTAACTGTTAAGGCACTTAACACCTTTGATCACATGCAAAGTAGTAATTACATATTTGTTTGCGACAAGACATATCTTCCTTTGTCTATTGGTCATAAAGTAAATTTGGAAGCTGAAGAACCAGATCAATGGTAAATGGAAGACAATTAAATTAAATTTGCACATTCACCTTATCCTCAGGCTCTTTTTCTTCAGCTTCAACAGCAGGAATCTCCTTGTTTCCATCTACTACATTTTCCTCACTGGTCTTCTCATCACTCAAATTCTTTTCAGTTGCAATCACAACTTCCTCAGTCACCCTTAGTAAATTAAAATCAAAAGGCAAAAAGGAATAAAAAATAACAATCAATTCCTAACCAGAGTAATCTAACTGAAACCATGTGCCGAGGATTGTTATTGAAAGTATAAGTTAACTGGGTTGTAAAAGGTGTACTTACTGAGAAAGTTCATCTGTATGTGTACCCCAGTTCCCTCTCCCAGCACCTTCACGTTTGATTTGATTTCTGAAAATAGAAGTCACATCAATACTGGAAGAGAAAAAAGTTAAGAGTAAGAAATTAACAATTAGTGATAACACTCACCCACGTCCTGTCCCACTGCGGCGTTCAAATACTCTTTGTGGGCGTTCCTCTTCACCAACTTCTCCATTGCTGAAACCCCCATGACGACCACCACGGTAAGGACCACGTGGTTCGCCATAACCACGTTTTTCTGACAGGTTACCAGCATCTCCTTCAAAAGCACCTTGACCAGAAGGGACTCCAGTGGCGGTGAACGAGTTATCATCGTAGAAATTGTCACGGTTGAAACCACCGCCGCCGCCACGACCGCGTCCATATCCACGTCCACCTCCACGACCTCCACGAAAAGTTTCATTTTTTGCCTCCCTCACTATCATTATGAAAATAATGTAAACTTGTGAGGAGAAAAGCCATTCAATGAGCATCATCAATACAAGGACATTTCAGGAATCAGGCTAGCAGAAATCAAAATACCAATATAAACTTACTAACACATAAAAGAAAATATTATTCATGAAAAATTAATCTTTGAAACTGGCAAATGGCAAATGACCTCTGAGGATCATGAATTTAAAACACGAGGTGTGTTATACTTAATGAGGGGGAAGAAAACCTACAAGCTTCAAATAAGGACAAAAGCCACCACATACTAAACAGAAACCAAACCCCAAACCTTACCCCAGCCCTGAAAAATCAGTAATAAAGGAAAACAAGATACCAATAATTACTCGACTACTGCAAAAAGAAATATAAGAAACTTCAAAATCTGCAGTATAAAGAACTGAACAGGAACAAAAGTAAGAAGTATGACACGCTGTAATTTGAGATACCCATGAATTGTGTCACGTTTACTCAAGCTATGAACATGTCACAAATGAAAGAGTAAAACATAAAACTAAGAAATACAAAGAGCCATACAACTCACCAAACTCATGTGTCCAATATCAGGGTCAACCAAAATCAGTAAAGAAAAAATGGCAAGAAACGATTCCATCAACAAACGCCAAAGAAAAAAAGTGCACGTTTTCAAACAATGAACACATAAATATCATTTCTATTGTAGAACACCTTAACTGAAACAACCCCGCAATGATGGTTACATAAGTTTCTCGAGACAAAAAAAATCAAACAATCAAACTTGTAACAGAAACTCAACCAATAAAGGGCGAATTAAAAGCTCACCAGCCTGAGCTGGAGGTGGTGGCTTGGCAGGCAACTGAGCCGGCTTTTTCTGCTGAGCCTGAGCACGAGCTCCAGTCTTGCCCTGGTCCTGAGCCGGAGCTTTCTTCGGGGCCGCCAATACCTTCTCCTGCTCAGCTGCAATTAGCTGCGATGGGTCCTCGGCATCGTCACCCAACAAATCAAAAGGGTTCATAGTCGCCATTTCAGAATACACCAATACGAAAACTCCCCACTTCTCGACACCCACTAGACCTATCTGAGCAACAACTCCATCGAATTATAAAATGGGGATTCACAGATGAAAGAGAATAAGAGATGTAGAACAAAAAACCCTAGCCGCACGAAGCGAGGAGCCGTAGGCAGAGAGAAAAAAACAGCAACCTACTCTCAAACGGCGAATTTATATGTAAGGTACTAGGACTTAACGTGGTTTTTCTTTTTTATACGGAATTTTTTTTTTTAATATTAATATCTCTTGGTTTTTTAGTTGTGACTAGGGCTCGGCATGAGCAAGTATATGGAACACTAATTAAGTAATTATTTCGAGATAATATTATTTATTGATGTGGCACTAAATTTTTATATGGTGCTGATATTAAATTATAATATGGTATCACGTATTTTTTTATCTTTTTTATAAAAAATAATCATTCTGTTATTAAAAATAATTATCGAATTATTATAATATACACAATAATCATCTTTTAATTAAATAATTATTTTTTTGTAAAAAAACTAATACATGTAAATAACCTTGTATAAAAAAAGTCTAAATAAGCAAAGTTCAAGTCTCAAAGAGTTAAAACATATTTTTTATGTTAAAATATTGTGTTCATTTTATTATATAAACTAGAGTTAATTATTTTTGGGTAAATTATACTTTATATTTTTGGGCTGAAATCAGTTAATTTCTTTTGTGTTTAAAATATATCATCCAACTTTATATGATTCATTTAGTTACCACTTAATTACCTAGTGATATTTTTCGTATAAATATTAACATAAATAATTATGTATTTATTAAAATAATTATTATTTTATTAAATTTGTTTGGTCTTTAGAAGGAAGAAGAGGATCTTCTGGCACGAAGTAGCAAGAAAATTAAGGGTAATAACATTTCTTATTGTTACATGGATGAAAATATCTATGAGGAGCTAGAGGGAAATGTTGGAATATGAAACTGAATCTGATGAAGAAAGGATCCGAGTTCTCGGATTGTTCGAGTGGCGCATGTCCTGTTATCACTATTTCTTTTGTCAACCCTAAAGGATGTCGATTATCATTAAGCTCTGGAAGAGGATGGGATTTCAAATTTCTTGAAGGCTAGATTGCAAAAGCTCTAGAACACTGCTAGATTCAAATTGATTGACTTAGATAATGTCCCACTTTTAAGCAGGCTTCTGATTTAGACAAACAAAGGGAATGAGGGAACTTAAAGCAACCTTTGTCGGTTCTTAAGCCAACATGGAGACTTCTGGCAAAAGAACGATAAACAAGGAATGTGATTTTGGCTCGAGGATGATTGTCAGGCGATCTACCTGGCAACCGAATGGTAGCCTTAAGAAACCGGAGATGTCTCCAAGGACCAAGATTGTGGGTGAGAGAAAATCACTGGATTTACTATTCTCTTAAGGATGGACATGTAGGAGATATTTCAGAAAAAGTGACTCATGAAATCTTGCATCCTAGCATTACACCAATAGGGCATGCTCATACAACGTGGAAGCCAATGGTGGGCTCGATCTTGACAGGATATTCCAAAGATGAAAAGAAGAAGAGTCCAGCCCAGATAAGAAAAGATGTCAAAGGTAAAGGGGTCTTGTAAGGCGTCAGGATCCAGGCCTTTTCGGCCTGGTCTTTTTTCTCTTATTTTCTCCCATGTGACAGCATCCCTACCCTCCCCTTTCCATCCTCACTTTTTTATTACAACTTAATATCCATTGATTAAGAGAAAAGTAGGGAAAAGGGCCAGGCCAAAAAGGCTTAGATCCTGATCCCTTATAGGGGGTCCAAAGCTCCTCTCTACCTAAATCCACTAAACTTGGGGGCTCGTCCATAGAGTTAACCAGCCTAATAAGTGAATTACTATCCCAAAGAGAAAAGAAGAACATAATGTGTGGAACACCAAAGTCCTAACCTTGCCTTTCCCCCCAACTCAACACCCATCCAACCCATGGAAGTGCAGTTTTCTCATTCTCCTAAACCCCATATGAAGATGAAAATCTCAAGTTGATTAAATTTGCACAATAGAGTTTGTCATAGAATAATAAGGAGATCTTATAAGATTTGTTGGGTGCAACCCGAGTTAATCATAACTTAAGGTTAATATAACTTCTAACCTCTTTCTTTTTAGCTGTGTTTATTAAGAATTTTGTCTATTAGAATTATAAGGGGTGGATTCAAAGACATTCCTCAAAGTCAAAAATATCAAGAGGAGGTGAATTGGTATTGCAAATTATAATTCTCATATTCAATTTTTCTTATCCAATATCTTTTTTACAAATAGTAATGAAATAGGATTGAAAGATTTCAGGTAAACAGTTGAAACACTTAAAATTAGTTCACTGAAAGTTTTTAGTATCCTAAAATTTGTTAGTGTCTTAAAATATTTTCAGTGCCATTTTCAAAACATTGCAAATCCAAATATCAATTGTAAATCAGCAAAAAGAAATAGAGAAGGAGAAGCTTCAGAATATTTGTACTGGTTCATCCCATAAGAAATAAGCTTACATTCAGTCTCCTTGACACTCAAGTGATTTTTTTTCACTAACCAATAACAGTTTACAACACTAGTTTTCACTCGCCCATCAGTAACGAATTATTTTTTTCCTCACCATAAATAGTTTGGTTTTTTCATGTTGACCAACAACGTTTAACTCTCTCACATAGTAGATGTATACAAACTCAAGCTCACATGGTTCTTCAATAAAATGACCTCTAAGAGCACAAAGAAAATCAAATGAAACAAAGGTATTTACAAAATAAAAGCTCACATTATTTTTCTCTGTTCTTCAATGATGTTTCAAATGGCTTCGTTTTCTTTTTTTATCTCTTAAAAAAATAGCTTTTGAATATCTTCTTCTTTTTAGTCGTTGTGTCTCAGATTGTTTTCTTCTTTCTTACACAATGATTGCTCCTCTATTTTTGCTTCTCTTTTCATGCTTGAATCATGATGTTAGCCTAGGCTCTCTTTCTCTTTCTTGCAACATTAAATTCAAGCTTCTTTCTTTAAACCAATGATGGCCGGAAAAGGCACATCGTCATGACCTTAAGACAACAAAAGGGGACAACATAGATTAAAAATGAAGTCGTCACCAATTAATTAGAAGGATAATTAGAATCCTTTAAAAACTAGACACCGGCCCTTGAAAACAAAAGAAAAGTTCAATAGTCTAATTACGAGTGAGGAATGTATTAGGCACCCCACAACGTCCATCCCTCACAACAATTATTCTAAATCGCTTGTGCTTAAATTCATTATACTTTAATTACCCCTTTTTTGTTAATGCGGTGATGGAAATATGAAATATGAAAGAACTAGACCTACCTTACTAGGTAAGTTCTTATGTACCACAAAAAGGATTAAGGTCAACGTAATTTGAGATAATTTGATGAAATTTTTCCTAATAAGGATATATGATTGCTTTCCTATGCAGAGTTTAGACAATATAAAGGCATTAAATCCTTACCAAAAGTCAAGAAAAATGACAATGCGAAGGCACTAAGTCCTCACCCAAAGTCAAGAAAGACTAGGACAATGCGGAGGCACCAAGTCCTCACTCAAAGCCTAAAGAAGTAGACAATGCAGAGTCACTAAATCCTCACCCAAAACAAAAAAAGTAAGACAATGTAGAGGCACTAAATCCTTACCCGAAGCCTAAGGAAGAATGGTAAATGTGTGAGGATATTCCTCCACCCAAAGCCTAGAAGAAATGATCTTTGAGATCACTTTTGCAAAGGGGTGATGATTTGAATAAAAACCCAATTTGCAATTATCAATTTTTATAAGCCTTTGGAACCCTTTTCAACCAAATGAAATTTAAATTTATGAAAGTTGCTAAATAGATGGGCCCTTGAAGCCCAAGATATTCAAATTTTATTTGGACCTAAAAGCTTTGATTTAATGGGCTTTTAAAACCCAAATTGAATGTTTCATTTAAAACCACTTAGTAAAAAGTGTGATTTGGACTTGAAACCCATTTATTTGCCAAAATGGTTTCCTAAATAAAAAGAAAAACCAAAACATTCATTTTACTTATTTTATTTTCAAGAAACCCTTTGAAATTGATTTAAAACTTTTTCGAGAAAACCTTTATTTACTTTTTATTATTTTCTTAAAAGGAAGGCATGGTGCTTTGGACACCCTCACTTATTAGCAATGGCTAAAATAAAAAGAAAACAAACACCAAATAAAATAATAAAAAGAAAACAGACAAAGGAACGGCTTATGCCTTACAAATGGAAAAAAGGGGATTCAAAATATCATGCTAATAAATTGAAATACAATAAGACTAATACAATGAGAAAATTTAAATATTGGGAAAATTAAGAGGAAAACACACCTAAACATAAACTAAGAAACTCCCAATCAAGGAAAAATGGTAGATTGATCTCAGAGGCAAAAAGGGGAATTCCATGTTTTCAAGCAACCATGAGAACCACAACCAAAATCAAATTGGCAACAAACTTAAAGTCCAAACAGTTCAATTTGAACCAGAAATAAAATTGAGTTTAAATCTTTGATTCAATACACAAGTTAGCATTATACTTGAAACAAATCCAAATTTGGACCAACGTGTAAGCCAGCATTGTTTCCCCAAAATGAAATTAAACTTTAACATAAAATCAAGCTTGAATTACAAATGGAATCCCAAAGTCAAACCAACAATTATGAAACCCCAGTAAATATCATCTTGACTCGTGAGAATTTTGATTTGAACCAGCAAAGAAAGACATACCAGATTCAAACCAAAATCACATTTTAAATCCAAGATAAACTTAAACCAAGATTAACAAAACAAAACAGAGTGAACACAAACTATTATCCCACTCTAAAATAAAATCATATCATAATCAACCAAAGCAAAACCGCAAACCAACTTCACATTTGAAAAAGAAAAAATCAGATTAAGAATCCACCAATTTACAACTCAAACCAGTATAAACTTAGACATGTAATCTGATTTGGGGTGTAGAATCTTACCTTTGATGCTTCAAAAACCCAAATTCATATTCCCCTTTCGATCATCTAAATCAGGCATACAAACAGTGTCTTCTTCAAAAGAAAAATCCCTAAATAAAACTCCTCAAAAGACCCCCTATGCACAGCTACCCACTCTCCTTTTTATAACCAAATCACAACCTCTATATGTGTCATATGCATTCATCATCAAGTGGCATATCAGGAGCCACGCATGAAAGAGTGAGCCTTGGGAGCATGAAAATCGTTGTAACAATATCAAGAAGAAGGCGTGAAGGAAAGAGATGGTCGTAATCTGCGGGTGAGCTAGCAATGAAGATTCTTGAAGAAATGAGGCGAATGAGAAGTGTGGATGAGGTGTGAGAAGGTTGGTGCAGTGTATGGATGAGACGCGAAGGAAATGGCAACCAGAAACATATATGGGCATGGGGCGTCATGTGTGTGGGTGAAGGTTGTTGGAAGAAGATTCAAGAGAAGGAACCAAGGGATGAAGATACTAGTGAGTGAGGAGCGTGAAACAAAATGGGGAAAGGGGTGGCGGCTAAGTGAACAAAAAAGAAAAGGGGAAATTGGTAGGTTTATACAAGGTGGGTTGGATCATTTATGTGGGCTGGACCAGGTTATTTAAGTATATGGGTGCTGGACTAATTAAGGAATTAGTGGGTTGATAGGGCAATTGGGCTGCAGGATGCTGATTGGGTAAAGAGAGCAACTTAAGGCTTGTTTGTTAATGGGAATAGTCGAGAATTGGGATAAAAGAAGTGAGCTATAAGGGCTTGAAACAAAAAAGACAAAAAAAAAAGACAAAGAGAGAATATGAGCTCACAACCTATTTTTATTTATTTTTTGTTTATTTATATTTTTGTATTCGTCTTTTTTAATTTTCGAGTAACTAAAATTATAATATTTTCTTGTTTTATATTTTATATTTTTTGTATTTATTTTTATTTTCTTCTTTTGTTATTGTTTTTCAATTTTTGCATTTTCTTAATTTTGTAATTTTGTAATTTAATTTTTAAATAATAAAAAAATTGGACAAAATACAGTGTTGACAGTTGCCTTTCTTTACTTGTTTCTTGATGGAGAAAATGAAAAACCGACGATTTTTCAAGTTTACCTATAAAGAACAAGTAAAGATAAAAATATATATTTTGTCTATGAGCGAACATAGCAAGCCACATGAGATTTAAATTTTGGCCATCGACAGGACCACATGCCGATAAGAGAATCAAAAATCTAATAAGGATAGAGACCACATGAAACCAATAGTAAAATTTGAAAATGGTCAAGGTAAATGCCACATGAAACTAAACGGAATTAGGAATATGGCACGAGAATCTCCACCTTAAACCATAAATTTTCAAAATTAGTAGGGAACACTTCTCGAACTGGCCAAGGAATCGCCTCCTGAAATCGAAAGGAATTAGGAAATATGATAAACCAAAAAGAGAATGGAATCGCAAGCAACTGAGAATTTAGGAACCAAGTAGGGGAATAAAACTGCAAGTAACTAGAAATTTGGGAACTAGACATGAGAATAAGACCACATACAACTATAAATTTGGCAACCAAACATAGGAACTGTATGCAACTAGAAATTTAGGAACTAGACATAGGAATAAGACCGTAGAAATTGAGAAACTTGAAAACCAGACATGGGAATAAACCCGCGTGCAACTGGGAATTTGGGAACCAGACATGAGAATCAGACTGCATGCAACTAGGAACGCGGGAACCAGACATGAGAATAAGACTGCATGTAATTGGGAATTTATGAACCAAGCAGGGGAATGAAATCGTAAGCAACTAGAAATTTGGGAACTAGACATGGGAATAAGACCACACGCAACTGGGAATTTGGGAACCACACATGCGAATAAAACCGCATCCAACTAGGAAACTTGAATACTAGACATAGGAATAAGTCTGCATGCAACTAGAAATTTGGGAATCAAACATGGGAATAAGAATGCCTGCAACTAAGAATTTGAAAACCAGACTTGGGAATAAGACCACCTACTACCAAAGATCTTGAAACAAAGTAAATGACGTAACCACATGCTGCCAAAAATTTCCAAACAAGGTAAGGGACATAACCATGTATTGCCAAAGATTTTCAAATAAGTAAGAGAACAATCCCTTCTCACTCTAAGAACGATTCCTCATTCTTTCTAGACTGTCTATCCAATTGGTTCACTGAAATTACCTTTTCCTAATGACCTGTTTTTTTCCAAGAAGCATTGAACCTAGTCCTTCACAAAATTCTTGATATTGGTTTAGACCTTGTTGAGTAACCTACTACTATTTCAATAGGATAGCAAAATTAGAGATAATGAGATTTTTGCCTCATTCTGAGCTCTTCAGTGTGTGCAATCTTTGATCCTTATACTGCAATTGATATATATCATGTGCCTTTTAACAAAGTTTGTCATTGGTTAAAATATTTCCTTGAAAATTTGCTACAAGTTCAATTTCTCACATTATTGTTCCAATCATTGCTTGGTTCAAACTTTTCAATTACGAATCATCTTCAATTTGATGCTCTAACTTTTGCCTAAGCCATCATTTTAGGTTTTCAACTTAGCGGGCTTTTCTCTTTTTTTCATTTCTTCTATTTTTTCATTTATGTGTAGTAACATTTGACTGAGCAAAAATTCGCTAGCTTTGCCAACTACTCATAATCCTGAACTCTTTCATTCTTTTTTCTATTTTCAAATTTGATTATTTTTTTCCTTGTGGAGACTTGTTCCTTCTTCTTATTGTTCAAATATATATATTTATTTATTTATTTATTTATTTTCTTTTTCTTTTTTTACAAAATTTTTCTTGCTTCATTATGCTCTTCTTCGAAGGCACAAATGCCATATCCATTTCAACATGAAAATTAGAGAACGGACATTGAAGAATCTCCAGATTGTAAGAAAATTGAAAGGAAAATTTCCCTGTATGAGGGAATAAAGATAATAAACAGGAATATTTAAAGAAGTGGAAGCATGATAAATGAAGAAATAAGCAAAACATTGAATTGTAAATTTTATTCAAAGGATAAGATAAGGTACACACTTAATAAAAACCAAATGGCCTTAAACTTCAACCAAATGAGTCAAAATTGTAATTAAACAACATTAAAAAGTGTAAACACTATGAATTGACTTTGAAACATAGTAGTCAAAAAGTTGGCTTCCTTGATCCGGCCTAAATTGATGATCTCACTTCTCATCATCCCTCATGATGGGATTGACTGAACCATCTCTTCCATGGCTGGGCAAAGGGTTGGTATTAATTCTTAGGCTATTATGGTCTAGGCTGATGGCCCCATGCTTAAGCAGGTTCATAACTTGCTTTTTAAATGCCTTGCAATTCTTTATTGTTTAACAAGTAATACCAAAGTGATATACACATTGGGCATTAGGGTCATGCCAAGGTGGGTAAGGTGGCTGAAACGATTCAACTGGTACCGGGCTTATGACATAAACCTCAAATAGCTTCTTATAAAGTTCAATGTTTACATCTGAAAGTTTGGAGATGGCTCGGTGTTTTTAGTAAACTGATTTTGTGGGGAGTTTGACCCTTGCATTAGTGCTTGAACATAGCCGACCTTCGGCTCTTTTTTTTAAAGAATCTTTTCTTTTACCCTTATCTTGTGGACTCATCATTTTCAATTGGTATCTTTATAGCCTTTACCAACACTTCAATTCTTTCCCTTGCTCTTATGAGGTTAAAAAAGTCCTTGTATGCATTTCCTGCCATCAGGCCAATATAAGGAGCTTCTAACATTCCCAAGAAGTATGAACAGTCTCAGAACTGGTCATCGAAGGCAGAACATCTATTGCTAACTTCTGCCACCTTTGGGCGTACTCCTTAAAAGTTTCCTTCTCTTTCTTCTACATAACCTGCAACTGCTCCTTAGTTAGGGCTGTATAAAGATTGAAGCGGTAATGCTTAAGAAAAGTGTCAGCCAGATCCTCCCACATGTTGATCCTCGAGTGATCCAATAGCATATACCACTATAATACGGACCTAGTGAGACTTTTGTGGAAAAAGTTTAAGAGTAATTTTTCATCGTCATCGGCAATGTCCATCTCAGTGCAGTAAGTTCTCAAGTGAAATTAAGGGTTCGTGCTCCCATCATATTTTTCAAACTCCGGGACTATGAAGTTCTTCAGAATACAAACATTGGGAGTCAACCTTAACTCCTTTGCATTAACCACCATATACAAACCCATTCCTTGTAGTGTTCTCATATTATCTTGTAGCGTATGAACTTGATCCAAAACTTTCTTTTCTTTCTCTGAATCCTCTAGTCTTGAGGTAGGCATAAATGGTGTTTAGTCATAGACATACATTCCTGAGTGTCTAGTTACAACATTTCTTTCATCTCCTAGAAAGTTAATAATCGGTGGTGGTGGTGGTATGCTAAAGGACTGACCAAAGTGCAATGACCCTTACGATGGCTGAACCAGCTCCCTATTCCTTAGACTATTCGATACGAGATTCATGAGTTTTGACATATGTTCCTAAAGCTTATCTATCCAATTTTCTAATCTTTGTATATTTTCAGAATTGGTTGGATCAATCGACATAGTCATAATTATTTCATATGTACTCTTGAGATAGCGAGAACACTTGGATGAATCCTTCCTTGCAAGCGTAATAGTTTGATTTTGTTATTTTCTCAGTTAAAACAAAATGAATCAACTTTATTTAGTTTCCAGCTGACCATTAGTGGTTTTAATGTCGTTCATTGAATTATTAAACTCTTTGCTGAGCAGAGATTAGTATTAAGGACTTCATCCTCACCCATACTCCTATTGAGAGTACAATATTCCACAAAGAAAAGCATGGTTAACAATGTCCCAATGAGGTATAAAATCATCACATAGGTATTGTCTAATTGGAAACAATGTGTTTGAAATTAAGCGAAAGAAAGACACACTCGAGTCTATCTTTAATGTCAATCTTCTTAGCTTCAATGATGCAAGGACCTTGACACAAAACCCTAGAATGATAATGGAAAACGATGAGAATGCTATTATTTTTTTGAGAAAACAGTGTAAGGTAAGGTCGTGTAAAACCATTTTCATTTTTTTTCTTTTTTTTAAACAATGAAATGCAATAAGTAAAAAAACAAAATGAAGAAAGAAAGGAGATAGAACATGCTCTTCATTGCCTTATTTAGGTTGGCTTTAGAGTAAATAGACTTATATTGAATTATCAAACCATAACCACAAGGTACCATCTAGAGTCTATTTAACAGTGCACTGGCTTCATGTTAGATCTATGATCTTATCAGAATGGTTTTTAGAATAGGCTGCCCCCACTAAAATAGTGAGGATCTCAACTTTCCAGTGTAATTGTAAGGATAGACTGAGCCTTCACATGCAACCAATTGAATACACGTTAACAATCTAAGCAGAGTCTTTCATGAACACCCTGGAGAATAAATCCAACCAAGCACCACTACGCCACCTCCATTTTCTAAATTGGGGTTCTCACAAACCCGAGTATAGGGCCCAAATGTGTGTGCAAAGGTTGTGTATAGTGCCAGTGTGTGTGAAGAGCATACAAACCCTAATTCATCTACCCAACGACACCCTAAAAATAGCATAATAGAGTAGTTAAAGGTCATCTACCCTAAGGTATACACAATATCACAGTTATAGTCTATCTTAGGGTTCCAACAGAGCATGCCATTATGGAAGGCAAATTAAATAATCACACGCAGAAATGCCATGAAATAGTTAATCACAATCGCTAAAGCAATTAAAGCAAACATGCGTTAAAACAATTAATGAAGCAATTATAATGCCAAAAAGGGAGGGGGTAACAAAACACAGCAAACTTTAAAAAGCACAAACAAACTAAGAAGAGCTTGACTCTCTAACTATCCCATAGCTTAAGAAAGTAGCTATGTAATTATCCCATGTTTCTTGGCTATAGAATATGTTTTTTTCTTCTTTGTTGATGCATTTTCTTTGCCTTGAATGTTGCTGCAGAATGGGTCTTCATTCTTGTGTGCTAGAAAGAGTAAATATTACTTTGATTGCTTGCACATTATTCTTTTTCCTTCTTTAAAGATTTTTGTTGCCTTCCTAAGAGTACATTGCGTGTTGCAGGTTATTTACTTTACTTTTCCTCTTCTCTTTCCCATAAATTCTTGCATACTACCAACCCTTTTTCATTCTTTTGTCTTTATCCTTTTGTGCCTTTTCCTGTGTTTTCCCATTGTGCTTTTTTCTAATTGCATAAATGATATTGTTGACTTTTCTTTCCTTCTTTAAAAAATATTTATTGCTTCCCAAGATAAAGTCTCCCTTTTCCTTCACGAGTGGTATCTCCCTTTCCCTCATTTTCCTTCCTTCATTGATTTGGCATTAATGCATGTAGAGCTATCTCCATCTTCTTTCCTTTTGTCTTTTCATTTCATATGTTTTTTCCTTTTTGCCCTTCTTTCTTTGTCTTTATTGCATAAATGGCACATTTTGTCTTTTCTATCTTTGTGCATTTTCTTATGTGCCCTTCCTTCTTTCTTTCTTTTATTTACATTTCATGAATATCTTTCATTATTCACACAAATTCTTATTTCTAAAATAACAAAAAAATAATGTAATAATTTATAAGTTGACTTCATTTAATTTTTGATTTGAATATCTTTACAAATTTATGACTTTAAAAATAATTTTTAAAAGTTTGTGTTGATGCGCGGTGGCATCTGCAATCCCACTATTGTTGATTTATACCCGCGAAACATTGGCTTGGGGGCGTCTCCCCAGGAATCGAATCCCTCCCCCTTTAGGGATCGCAAGGGAGATCCTGGTACCACTTGAGCTATAGCTCAAGTGGTACCAAGATCAACCTTTGACCTCTAATGAGCGGGGTTCGATTCCTGGG
>JASKGM010016103.1:0-33122 GCA_034509205.1 Ceratonia siliqua
ATATATTTATTTATTTATTTATTTTGGTGGTAAAAGAGGGGACTAAGCCCAGGAAACAACCTTAAACAAATTTAGGAAGAGCCAAATCTATATTTTTTTTTATAAACTGAATCTACCTAAAATTTCTCCCGTCCATTAATATTTTCTGAATGTAAGATTGAGACGGCCAGGGCGAAGACCAGTATCTTCCAACAACTTCTTCGGCCCTGAATTTGGTATGATCGAGGAGACACCATGAAATACAAGTCGAGATTCACCACCAAATATCAATACATCTCCAGATTCTAAAACAACCTTCTCTGCCTTCTTCACATTCCTCTGATTTCCATACAGAAATTCTGCAGAATCACCAACTGAGAAAGACACAACAGGTAACCCTTTACCAATACTCTCTCTACTTTCATCACGATCCTGCATAATATATATAAAAATGGTTTCAAAATATAAGCCAAGAGAATTCCCGTGGAGCTATAACAAGGTAGTGTAATATGAACAAGAGCTGACCTGATGAAGACCAAGCCTTCCGGAAGAAGTATAAAAGTTGGCTATGCAAATGTCAGGAGACATTGAAGGGAGAATGTCTTCCACATTGGTTGTATTGTTTCCTGATGAGAGAATGTGATGTTTCCTGATGAGATAATGTGATTCTTGTATTGCTCTTTGAACCAAGAAACTGAATTCATGAGGAATTCTAGGTGGTTTAGTTCCATCAACTGAACGTTTATTTGCATATTTACTGCTCTCAGGATCCCACTCCAGACCAAGACACATCATCTGCAATTTGAGTTTGGCTCCACTTTCATAACCTGGCTGGTAGAATCCCCCAGCACCCACACCAAGATCACGACAAATCTTCACTATTTCCACCTAAAATAATAAGAATCATATGCAACCGCAAGGCTATTAGTACTATTAGTGCATGTTTATTGATATTTTTTTAATATTTTTAAATTTTATATAAATTAATTTAAATTATTTATTTACGTTCTTTATTAAACTCAATTACTTATATATTAGAATTATTATTTTTCTTAGACATAATTTATTTTCTTCTTATTCTTCTTTCTTGGCGCTTTTAAATTATTTATTTATATTTTTTAAATAAATTTTTAATTAAAATTTTGTTTTATTAATAAGCATGACTATCAACATATAATTTAGTTAGTAAAATCATATTTTTGATATCTAAAATTTACATATCATTGCATTTATAATTTATGTTTAATTTGCGAAAGAAAATTATGTAAATAATATTATTCAATCTAATATTATAAAATTAATGTATGAAAAAATATTTTACCTTTTGATAATGCAAATAGCCTGAAAGAGCGATGAGTTCTTACCTTAATATGATAATTAATGGAAGAAAAAGATATTTATGTTGCAAAATTCACGATACACTGGAGAGTCCTGGACAACTTTATTTATTTTGGCTGATACAAACCAGCCAAACTGAACAGCCAGAACACAAAAACAATATATATTAAGGAACTCAGCCAACAGTAGCAGCACCATTATAATCAAGAACAACGACTTCATATAAAGATAGGGTCAAACAATTTTGAAATATGGATTGCCTTCATTCTTAAATCTTAATACAATATTCATCATAAATTGCGAATTCCACTTTTAATATAAGTGAAGGCAAAATGAAGTACCTGTTCATTGTGGGTTATGTAATGTTTCAAGAGAATCATCCCAGGCCTCAGTATCATCTCTTTTGTTACTCTCCCATGTATTTCAGGGAAGCTATCCCTGTCTGCATCTAGTAAAGAAGAACATCGTCTTGCAGAAAGACAGATATCAAAGGGTTTGTGATCACAATGAGTAGTAGATCCAGGGGATGGTTTAGGATCTGGCATAGAACTAGACTCAGAAGATTTCGTAGAGTACTGCGGAAGATATATTGGAAGACTCCCCACCATGAAATCATTTTGAACTTCAGAAATAATATCTGAAAACGCTCAATATATATACAAAGAAACCTTATCCTGCTTGAACTAGGAAATATAGAATCATCGAATAGTAAAGTCGGATAAGTTATCAACTTTTACTTATATCCCAATTATCTCTGTGGGCAGAGATAATTTCGGTATATGAAAGAATTATGATCACGATAGGTTTTTATTATTTTAAGATTTATGGCAAGTCAAATTCAATTGGAGTTGAGATTCTCAGTCAAAAAAGAACCTAATCCTACTAGGAAATATTTATTATCATCGAATAAAATGTAGAATTTAATTAAAATAAAGATCACTATCTAGTTAGGCAAAGTTATCATCTAATGATAAAATATCACTATCCCTTATTATTTGCTTATTGTCCAATGTTTTTTGTTTTTTTTTAATCTTTCATACATCAAAGTTCTTGCACTATTTTATAGGAAGAATAAATGAAAATATTTCTCTAGGACATTTAACAACATTAAATTTGAAATTGCTTGAACTTTTAGGATTGGCTTTCTCTTTAATCATCAAAGACAAGTTTCACCAACGCAGATAGGTTATGACAAAAGAGAAGAGGATGGGGCCTTTATAACTAATTTTAATTTTAATTGAGATTTTTAAACTTATCCTTCATTAAGTTATTTTTATTCATATAAATTAAATATTTAATTTATATTTGAATTGTTAATACACACTCTTTAACCTCAATCACTTATATAATTAAAGTATTCTTTTTTCAAATAAACTATTGATCTCCCTATTCTTCTTCTTGATATTCTTCTTTTTAAATTACTTATTAATTTTGTCAATAATTTTTTGTAATTGATATTTCAATTTTATTAATAAACATGATGATTATCAATATTAACTCTATTAATAAAAAATTAACTTTGATCTCTAAAATTTAAATGTAATCATACTTATAATTTGTGAAAAATTATATAAATAATATATATTATTCAATCTATTATAAAATTCGAGTATAAAAAATAATTAAATTTGAAACTGCCCTTTATTTTAAACTATTTTGTAATATAATTTAATTAATCAGATGGTAAAGACCTTTGCTTGATGACCTTTAAGCTAAGCAAAAAATTATAAGTTCACAATTACTATAGTTAGAAAAATAAGATAAATAAATTTTCACATGAATTACCAAAATAATGCTTAAGTATATGAATACATCTGGATAAGAATTTAACTTTTGTGATTCACAAATTAATTCTCATACTTAAGCATAAATATAAAGATAAAAAGTTAAAAACAATACCTAGAAGTATGCATGTCAAGATATGAATTTATCTCTTTTTTAAATTATATAGTGGGGTAAAGAATTCTATCAAAATTTATATTTTCATTGATATTTTGATGTTAAAAAAAAGTGAAGCTATGTGAAAAGGAATACCAAATAAGAACAAAAACATTGGGAGTTCAATCGTTTATACGAATCTACTTCTTTAGTCACAAATCAACAGGTAAAAAGGATTTTTGAGACGTTATGTTAAGAATTAAGATAAAATAGCGGTTTTTTTTCATACCAGGATGGAATAACTCAAAGCACAATGAAAAATAAAAAATAAATTAGGAGAGAGTAATAAAGTTTGATTAAAACGCAAAGCCAGGGTCGGGCTTATTACATTTTAGAAAAGCTCGGTCCAAACCCAAAAGAGCCCGACTCAAATGGTGTATATACTAATAAATGCATTTATTTGACCCAAAAAGAGTAATCCAATTATTCATACACATTTTTTTTTAATCGCCATAGAAATTTGACCATTACTCTGCCAAAATCTCATAGCCGATAAGTAATTATTCTCAATCAGTTATGATTCTTTAAGCTATACGGTATACCCTATCTGTCTGTTGATTATGTAACTCAAGCATTTTCAGCCACAATCATTACCACATTAAGAGCACAAGACTGAGCCAATCAATGTGTCAATAAGGTCGTATAAACGTTGAACATATAATACCAATGAGCCATATTCCAACGTTTCTATAGCCTTCATAGTCTTCATAACTCTTGGCTGTTTAGGCCATCAAATACACCTTATGCTATTTAATAATTTGATTGTTATTTTGATAGAGTTTATTTGTATAAAAAAAATTAAAAACATCAACAAAGTCATTATAAATTAATTATAAGTAAATTGCAAATTACTACCACTACTATTATCATGCAACAAAGCAATGTCAATAGCATAATTAAAACCTTTAGAACTATAAATACAGAGAATATAGAACAAAATTGAAATTTGATTATCCAATAAGTTTAGTAATCAAACAAATACTATGATTATTTAATTTCTGTAAATTTTGATTTCAGACTTTCCCCTTCAGAATTCCTAAGATATCTAATTTCTTCTTCCTGCCCGCATTATCTTTGATTATGACATTAAAACAAGATAACTTCCATGACATAATGCTGGGTTTCATCACTTACCATTGGGCTTTTGACAATGCTTATGCATGGTACCTGTCGTATGGGCTCTCTTCAATCTTGAACATTACCTTTAACCAAAAACAAAAATCTTGCAGATTACCTAAAAAAACAAAACAAAACAAAACACACACGCACACACACAACCAATAAACTATGTTGCTAATTGAGGAAGATGCAATTCGTGCCATACCCATTGTCATGATGACGTGGAATCCAACCCGTCATCCAAGCGTGAGAGCAATGTCAGCAGCAACCATGATACACGTGGCTCCAAGACACCTGTCCACGTGTCAAGTATGCAAGAACAATTTCATAAGACCAATTAAAAACTCCAGAGGACACTTGCCCACTAAAATAAGAATGGCACTCAATTGAACCAACCAAATTTGATGGACCGGGGCCCACATCAGAATTTGGTCACCCACGCTCATAGTCAATACCCAATAGAGTCAATACAGTGGTCAGATAACCCCACCCACGGGCTTCCAAAACGGAAGACTCTGGCCACCACATATAAATACTCAACACTTGAAAACTGTCGCATGTGCAAGCCTGTACCAAACCTCTTTTCAGTGCGTTACTTTTTTTTCTTCATAAAACTCAAAATAATTTGTAACAATTTCTTTGTATGTAATCAGTAACCCCACCACAAGACGAATACATTTGTAATTGTATAAGCAGGCAATATGAAAGATCAAATCCTTTTTGGGAGTGGGAGTGGGAGGTGGGAGGTGGGTCTTGCAAAGTTTCACTAATCATGCCTACCTTTTCCTTCACTTTCTCTCATCAATCCTGGCCGGAAGTTACTATTACTCGGCAAACCCACCTGCCACAAACATCAAAGCTTGGTTTTAAAAGTGAAAAAAGAAAACTTGAAGGTTGTATTACTACATGAATCTTTCTCCCTTCATTTTCCTCCTCCTTTTGTTCAATTATGGCTTGTCTGGGTCGGATATTCATATTGGTTACCAGCTCATGGTGGCAGTACCGGAGAAATATGATACGGGTTTCACAGGGAGAGCATTTCTTATAGAGACCAATCAAACTGCACCCAATTTCAGAGTAGCGTTAAGCGTTGAAGCCATTAATGGGAAATACTCATGCTCATTAGAAGTTTTTCTCGGGGATGTCAAGGTTTGGGACTCTGGCCATTACTCACGGTTTTATACGACTGAGAAATGCGAGCTAGAGCTGACCCAGGATGGAGACTTAAGGTTGAAAGGTCCAAAAGAACGAGTGGGATGGAAGACTGGAACTTCGGGGCAAGGTGTGGAGGTAAAAACTATAGCACAACCACTGGTGTTACTGTCACCTTAAGTATGCTCCAGAGTCTAATACATTATTTGTTGCTTTGCCTCAATTTGAACAGAGATTACTGATACTGAGGACGGGAAATCTAGTGCTCGTGGATGCACTGAACAATATATTATGGCAGAGTTTCAATTTTCCAACGGATGTAATGCTTTGGGGACAGAGACTTGACGTGGCAACTCGCTTGACATCTTTCCAAAGCAACTCGAGCTCATTCTACTCTCTTGAAATTCAAAACAACAGGATTGCTCTGTACCTGAATACTGGTAAGTTGAGGTATTCTTATTGGGAGTTTAAGCCTTCCATGAATAGAAGTATTACTTTTGTTAAGTTGGGTTCAAGGGGGTTGGGCTTATTTGACGTCAAATACAAGAAAATAGCACAAATTTCATCGCAGGGGTTTCACCCACTAAGATTTTTAGCACTGAAGAATGAAACAGGAAATTTTGGGCTCTATTACTATTCACCTGAGAAGGCAAAGTTTGAGGCCTCTTTCCAAGCGCTTAACAGCACATGCGATCTTCCAATTGCTTGTAGACCTTACGGGATATGTACCTTCTCCAATGCCTGTTCATGTATTCGTCTTTTGGCAAAGCAAAATGAGGGAAGTTCTGATTGCATTGGAGAAATTTCAGGGGGGTTCTGTAGTGGGAAAGAGGCAGATATGCTTGAACTAGATAATGTAAGTAGTGTGCTCAAGGATGCTCCTAAAATAGTAAATATTAGCCGACAAGCATGTGAAAATTTGTGCTTACAGGACTGTAAATGTGCTGCTGCTTTATATTTTAGGAATGCAAGCAATGGCGTGCAAGAATGCTATCTTTACAGACTAGTCCTGGGACTCAAACAGGTAGAGGAAGGTACAGGATTCAGTTATATGGTTAAGGTTCTAAAGAGAACTGGTGAGAATAATGGTCAGCATAATGTGAAAAAATGGGTGATTATAGTGGTAGGAGTGGTTGAAGGACTTATCATTCTACTTCTTGTTGGAGGGCTTGGGTACTGGTTGATTCAAAACAGAAGAAGTCATAACTTGCATTCTGAGGCCAGCACTTCATGAGCACATGCAAGTCCAGGTTCCATCTCTGAATTCAACTGTGAAAAGAAAATAGGGAAATCATTTATTTACAAATGTAAACACAATTTTGGTTGATTTTGAGAAACTGGCATTCATAGATCATCCAAGTAAATGAAAATTCTTCATGAAAAAAAATGTTGTGTACTTGCAAGAATTATTCCTTGAACACCACTCATATTTCTTGTTTGATTTATAAAAGATGGCAAGTGGTAACTGGCAGCACGTGTGTGTGTGTTTTGCAACTACTATCAACTTTGCCAAAGTGTATATATAGGTTTCTGTTTTCCCAGAAGGGTGTTTGCTGATTATAAAAAAATTATTAGTTCATTACATTGTGAGTTGTGACTAACGAACTAGGTAATTATTTTTAAAAAAAATAGACTATTAAATGCTCTTATAGAATACCAAAACTATATCATAGCCTTATAGGGAATAAAGAACATATTATCAAGAGAACATGTTAGAAACTAACACTGCCATCTTCTGGGATATGGGTACTGAACTCATATCTTATAGATATCAAAACTCAATTACAACACATTATTCAAATCACCTCAAACAACTCCCTAAATAACTTGCTTATAACTACCCTTATTTAAAATGCTCATGTTTTATTTCCTAAATACGCCTGGTATCTAACAGAATATTTCTAAAGTACTCTCTCATTTAACTTAGTTGCTTTTGAAGGCAAAGCATGTAGCCTAATATACCTAACACAGCAATGCATTTTGCTTGCATGGGGTTACTGCACCTGTGTCTATCATTAACACATCTAAAATGATAGTAATAATTTACTAGTTTGAGGTTTCTTGATCTGCTCAGGAGATCTACTCAGTAACTTTTAGAGTTTACTGTTGCAAGTTTGTGCCTGAGTTATATAGGTGTACCTCACTAGCATGTTCAAGTAACTTACAAAGAGCAGGTGGCCGGTGGCCCTATTGCTAGAATTGCTAATCAGAATGAAATGAGAACTTAGTCAGTTGAAAGCAAGCATTTGTTGGAACTACTATGGTCATAGGTAAGTGGCAGTTTTATCTGAAATTTACTCCTATTGCATACAGCATAACCAAACCGTATCATCCTGAGTTAGAAGCGGAAACATCATTTATGCAACTCTGACTGTAAGCATTTCAGCTTCAAACTAGAATAGTAGAGCACAGAAACAATTTATGAAAAGTGCGTACATCCTCAATTAGTACAATATGAGTGACCTTTATAAAGGTGTCTACAAAATAGCACCAAACAAGACATACATACATGATATGATTTTTTCCAAGGTGCTATTACTTACATGCGTGACATGCTTCTGTAACACACGTTTTACAGAACCATTTAGCATGTTACCCTAACATTTTAGTACATATCAGCAGTTTCAAAATCTGTGTCCTACTCAAAATTAGTCCTTTGATAAAAATAACAAAGAGTGATTCTTATGATAACATCTTCAAAGGTCGAGTGTAACAATTTATGACTACTTCATTAACTAGAAATAAACTTGATTATCTCTTCACTTAAACAACTGCATACTTCTAACATTCTTGACGAACTCTATCTTGAGATCATTGCAATGCTTACTCTGTGGTTCTTCACGTTCAACCAAAAAGGGGGCTGTCAGCTGTGAAATGTTTGGAAAGGAAAAACCAGGCATGTCTGAAGAAAATCATCCAAACAAAAAGGGGGCAAGTAGAATTGGAGCTCTGTATGTGTATTTGCACCAACTATACAATTGTGCAGCTATCAATTACTTTCATTAAATTTTTCTAGTAGAAAATTTATTGTTATATACTTGGATTGAAATACTGTATGAAGATGATATATTCACGAAGTTGCAACCAAATCAAAGATCTGAAGGATTTTATTGAATCGCTTATGAATTGTGATTTCATTAACTTTTGAGTTCAAAGATAGGCATGTTCAATGGTGATAAAATCTTATAAGGTTGAATTTATGATTATGAGTATGATCCTCAAAATACAAAATCATAATCTAAACAATTGATCTTCTAAGGCAACAAATTGCATAAAAAGTCTTTGATAGGAGCAGAGCAAGTTTTATGTTGGGTGTAATATATCAACCATACGTACACATACATATATAGGGGTGGGCATCTGTGTGTGTGACTGTAGATATAAATAAACATAAAACAGCGTTAAAACAATAGCCTTGGGTTGATTCTACAAATGAGAAATTAAGCATTAGCATAGGAGGTAAAATATCAACCATACGCACACATACATACATCCATCAATATTCAAATAGGGGTGTGCATCTCTGTGTGTGACTGTAGATATAAATAAACATAAAACAGCGTTAAAACAATAGCCTTAGGTTGATTCTACAAATGAGAAATATAATCACGCACACATGAAGTTAGGAACTAATATGTACATTTCACAAACTACTTACTCACGTTTATGTTTAATTTTGCTCGCATTTTTCTATCTTATTCCTGCTTAATGTAATTGGAAATATTATGCAGAAGAAACAATTGCTCATCCACTGATTCTTACAAAAGCTAGATATAATTTGACACAATTAGATTCTAGTCCTAGATACACAACTCCATATTAGAAATAGAGTACCTTCCAGTGCAATATCTTTTTCAAGCTTATAAACCACAAACATTGTAAAGGACTAGACAACAGAATGGCGTACAAACCAAAGATGTTTGCAGCATATCACTTGTGGCCTCAAAGTTGCTAGTGTCCAAATGTTGCGTTAGAGTGCATTTAGTCTTCATCTCTATCAGTAAGACTAAGAAAGGAACAGTGGACCAGGCTTATAAAAATGATATAGTCATGAGATTCAAAAGTACTGGTAGTTGATCTATAGAACTGTATACAATAGCAGCTACAGCCCTGCAGCTTGTACTAAAAAATCTAGTCGAGTAAATCAACAGTAATCTAAAAGCTTTTAGAAATGAGAAAATAATGATCACATGGACAAAAGTTCAAAACATAATGAGACATAATGTGTAATTAATTTAATAGAGAAAAAATTCGTTGGCTACAATTCTTGGATATAGAAGTGAGGTGATTTAAGAAGATATAACCGCGGGAAGAGCATCCAAGAAATCTAATTAGGGGTTTATTGGAACTCCTATAAACCAAAAACTTCAAACTATATGGAAAATAATTAATCACGGTGTAAAATAATGAACATTTATTTACCTTTTGCAGCTGAAATGGAGATTAAGTTAAAAATAATTGCTGGTGAATAGCATCTTATTTATTCTCCGAAGTAAATGATTAGCATCCACACAATGAGGATTAAATCTTAAGCTCTCCTTGACACGGCTGAGAGTCAGACAAATTGAAGTAGGTAAAGGAGCTTGAGCTTCTATTGGTAGTTGCAACTAAAAGCAACCCATAAACACTAAAGAAAAGCTACAAAACCATTTACTTTTGTCTGAAATTACAGCATCTTATTTCTCATTTCTTTCAAGCTTCTTTTTCCCTCAAACCACTTTGAACGTTATTAACAATACGTCCCACACAATAACAAATAATCGGCATTTCATTAATTTAATTGAAGTTTCAGTGTAGCAACTCAACTTATATATTCAGAATCATCTGTGTAATCGGATTAAAGCAAACCAAGCATATCAAAAACAACAAAACCCAGTTTCATCTTCATGACTAATGAAACTCTTCGCTCGCGCTCTCATAAAACAAATATTTGAAATTTTGAATAGAAACAGTATTAGCAATGCTGATTGAGAATGAGAGATGAGCTTTACATACCTTTCACTCTGCTTTCTCCCACATTAGCCATATAGTCAGCTCAGCATCATGTTTTCATACTTTCTCCGCTGTTTCGCGCAAATTGAAAGAGAAAGAAAAACAAAAGAAACGCTCCGGGAAAAACGTAGAAGTCTTTCTCTGAAACTTTGGAAGAAGAAAAAGAGCAAGAATGACCTTCTTCAATGGCCACAATGCGGATTCTCATCGACGAAGCGTCAACCTTCAAGGAAGTGGATGAATGATATTTGGACACGTTAGTCTAATCCAGCTTCATGGACCCACCCTCTTTCTCGTGATCGCACTGGCAATCAGGTATGAAGTAATCTATTATAACACACTAGTCCAGCTTATTTCTATGCCTTTTGTTTTATTTATATATATTAAAATTGATTGTTGAAGTTAAAAAAACTATTCATTGATCAAATTATTTATCAAATTTTATTAATATTTTATTAAAAAAATTAATATTTTTAAAGGTATCTTTTGTTAAAACAGTTTCGTAACAATAATCGGATAATCAAATTCATTAACTCCATGTCTTTGATTGTAATTTGTAAGAGAGAAATATTAGGAGGAATTTTATATTCGTGGATTATAATTTAAAATAATAATAATAAGAATAAAACTTATTTTTCTTTTTCAACTTTTCTTGTACACTGCAATTTCTAGCCAATGAAACATGAGTCATAACAGTAAATGAATTATATACAAATAATAAAAGCACCAATGATATAAGAATTAAGATAAATAAAAGTTAAGGTTGTGGGCGTTAGACACCCTAAAAGTTATGCAACTTATTCTTTTGTGCAAATAACCATTTGGACGAGTGAAAATTATGAAACCTTTGTACTGAGTGAGAATATGCCACTGCTGGCCCAACAACAAGTAGAGGATTCTTTTTTGGGTCCTAAGAGCATGGCCCAATTGACAGAAGTCACAATTTCAATTTAGATTTGTTTGTAATGCAATTACGTCATTCCAATTGTGATTGCCACCTTGCCAGTCTCAATTATATGGCACAGAACTATTATTCATTTGAAACATGGTAGCCACCGATGCGACAAACTCCAACAAACACACACAGGCCTCACCTATAAAAAAAGAAGATAAATGGTGCGTAAAAGATTTTACTTTAATATACAAATTAATTTAAAAATAGAGAAATTTAGTGAGACTTAGTCTTTACTTTAATTATTTGAGTTCAAATCTTAAAATGGTGCTTAAAAGATTTTATTTTTATTGTATACAAATTAATCTTAAAATGGAGAAATTTAGTCTCGATTAATATACAAATTAATTTAAAAATATTTTTATTGTATAAATAAAAAAATATTTATTTTTAATTAACTTAGCTAGATAGATCAATTTTATTTTAAAGTTTTTCACGTCCGTCCTTTTGTTTTCTTAAAGCATGGAGAATTATATGATTTTTGGCAGAGCTGGCCTAGGTAGCAGCTAGGCTTCTTATTATGAAAGGGACCAGGAAACTGCAATAATCCCAAATAAACCATGGTTAAAGAATCATTCATCTCCAAGTTTCATGGGAAATAATAAATACGGCACCTACTTAGTTACAGATGGTCAAGGACTTGATCATTTCATTTTCCGAAACCATTATAATCTGCTTACTCATCCTTCTTGTTTCTATCAGAGAAGGAAACAAAGGCTTTTCAGGTTTCAACTAGAGGTTAAAATTTCAGCCAATTTTTTAGGAGTGGGTGGCCAATCGCTTTATTCACCACTGTCAGATTGATTAAACTAGCTATCCTGAGTACCCTCGTCCTTCTTCAACAACACATATATACTAGCTAGCACCATATTGTCTCCTTTTTCTCCGTAACTTTCATCGAGAAAAAAAAGTTTCCAAGGCTCCTATTTTGTGGGGGTATCACCACCCATATTACCTCTCCTTTCTGGCTTAAATCATTGAGAACAAAAATTAACTCAAAAGCACATACACACAGAGATAAATATCACACATATCACAATATGACAAATTTTAAAGTATCCATATATAATTTTGAAAGGTTGTTTGTAAGGGTAGGTATTGGTGGCTAAATCCGACATGTGAGGAAAAGAGACAAACTCAATTTGTAGGATATGCTAATGGAATTTTTCACGTCAGATTGATTTTCTTTCCACCCCACATAATAAGTTTACAAGCACTTGTTCTGTTTCGTAACTGGAACTTAGCCCGTGAACCTGAATGTCACTCACCAGTCACCACTCTCATGTCAAGCAACAGATATAGAGGAGGGTGGCATGTCCTTTTTGGACACTGCCCACTTCAACATCACCTGTCATTGCCTGATCAGCCAGGCCCCACTTCCATCCACCCCAGCAACTCATATATGCCAATTATAGAGTAATATACCCTGCCTAAACAAAATATGTGGCCTCTCGTTCAAATTATCAGTGTTCGGAGTTCACTTTGTAGCTGGCTAGGGCTCACTTTAACTGAGAGAATCGAAATTTTAGGATGCTATGGTGTTAAGATGTTACTTTTTAGCCTTAGACTCTCCCATAGCAAGTTAGTCTTTTGGAATAACTTCTTCTGTCATAATAATTGGTGCTCAAGAAACGACCGAAGCATAAGGTTAACATTGAGAACTCAGATTAATTTTATTAATTGAGCTCTTGACTCTCTCACCAAACATACTAGTGTAATGAGCTTTTTTCTTTGACTCAAGTCGTAATAATTAGTATTTTCATTGAGAATTAGCTGACAATGATTTTCACAACAAAATAAGAATGACCAAGAATTTTGAAAGGTATATAATATTATATCCCATTACAACAAGTAACTATTGAGAGTTAAATGTTAGGTTTATTGAACCAGCTAGCCTCTTCCTTTAAGATTTTAGGCTCATTCTTCTTGTTCATAACGCTCCTTATACCTAATATGATTATAAGAAATTATAAGAAAATAAAGTTATACCCTTATTAATAATTATAACTTGCAGTGTAATAGTAAATGCTTGATACAAGTAATGCCAAAGTGAAATGGCGGATTGGAGTCCATGAGTAACAGGAGGGGAATATTGTTGGCTTTACTAGGTAAAGGTCACCATTAAAACTTTTGAACTTAACATTTTTATAACCTTAATTACTCACATAGTGCCTACAACCTAAGATGGGATCCAATGAGAGCGCCTTGAGGCTGTCTCACCTAGCAGAATAAGGGTCTCTGTGTCTCTATATTCTATATATCTATCAAAAGCTCTCTCACCACGTTCCTCATCAAAAGCTATTTTTTTTCTTCTTTATATATAATTAATTGATCTGTTTGGGCAATTTGACTTGTATCTATAGACCCTTGATTTCAACTTTTATATATTCCAAATACATATAATTAAGGCTTTGTTTATACCTAGATGTTTGTGAAATTCTCTCTCTCTCGCTCACGAGCATGCACAAACGCAGAGACACCACGACAGTTTCTGTGCAGGCTCATCATTATTCTTCTCTGGCTCTGCTAAAAAAAACACAAGTGGGGTTTTGCCCCTTTGCTATGTACTAAGAAGGAAATAATAATTCAATCATATAATTATAAATTATAAACTTGTGTGTGTCAGTGTGTGCAGGTACTCTCTTATTCTGGATATCTTCTGTTAAATTTTAATTAGGCAACTGTTTCTAAATTGAGCTTAAGTTGTGTTATTCCAGATAATTTATTAATTTTAATTTTAATTAATAAATAAATTTAACTTATATTAATTTAAAAGCTAGCCAACATACTATTCTTCCAGTAACTTTGACTCTAATTTATGAAAAATTCAGATGAACTACGAGAATTGAGACTCCACGATAATAGACTCAAAGAAAAAGTGTAGTTTTTGAGGAATAGAAAAATTAACCCATTACCTTTGGAGTTGTCTTACTTATTCTTAATTCTTAAATCCTTTAGAAATGGAAAGGTGAAAAGGGTAGTCACGAGATAGAGTTCCAAATTTTGCACTATTTATATTATTATTCATTTTGTCTGATATTGGACGATTATATAATCATTTATTATCCTAATCACTATTCGTCTAACCATGGCATTAGGAGGGTTCTTCAGAAAAAAACTAAAAAAGCAACCATTTGTTCAATAAAAAATTTCATTCATATATAATTAATTGATTACTAAATGAAGAAAAGACAAGTAATTGGTATATTTATGATGGATTTTTCTGTTTTATAATAGAGATAATTATATTTACTTGCCTTTTGAGACTTTGTGCTTTAGAGCAGTATTTTAAAAAAATTATATTTTAATATTTCAAATTATTTCAAAATGATGTTTCAGAATAAATACAAAATAATTTATGACATTATTCTAATATATATTGCTTCTAAATTCAACCACAAAATAATTTATTACTTATAATACTTTATTTGTGATTCATGCACGCAGAAAAACAGACATAAACTGATAAACCTTTAGATAAAAGTTAAACCAATGTTTTAAGATAGTATTTTTTAAATCGACTTTCTTTATAATTAAACTTTTTTAATTTAATCTTCTAAAAATTAATTCCATTTCAATTATGTTCTTCAGCTAATTTCAAAATAACTAAGAAGTGTTGAAATTGTAGACAAAAACGAGAGATATAATAAAAATAAGTGTAAAAAATTTACACCTTGTATTAATTCATGTCGATAATTTCGTCAATTCTTAGCTAACTAAACTAATAAAAAATATCTTTTAAATAATTAAAAAATACTATCATAAAAAAACTAATTTACTCCAACCTTTATATGTTGCCAAAGCCAAATCCAAATCAAATTCTCACTGGCTGCAATTATGACCAAGAAGCTTTCTTTTATTAAGAGAATTCCGCAAAGTTCTAGCTGGATTAATTGTAACTTACTGGAATTTCTTCTTTGATTCTGACTGAAGTGATATATATATACAAAGTACACTTAACATATTGTCAGCTCTAAGTTATGTGTTTGTGTTTCATTCAGTTTTGATTTCCTTATCCTTTCTACATGTGTCCAATAAAGCATATAATTAATTCTTTTAATTTAGATTTTATAAAAAATAATCGTCATTTTTTAAGAGACATAAATTAATTAAGGTGTATAATTCCAACACCATCTCACAATTAGGAAAAAAAAAGAGAGAGCATAGATTCCCCAGCTAACTAGCTTCTACAGTTACTGATAAGAACCAAGTCACCGTCGTATTTTAAAGTTGATTAACCCATTAATTAATTTCTTTGTTTAATTAAAACATATTTCAAATCATCTCAACATTGCCAAGCACGTGTTGCTGAATATTCTTCAAAATAATTGCTCATTCCATATTCCCTATCTCTGATCATAAATTAATTATTAAACAATTAAAGTGGGAACAAAATTCCTCTTACCATCAAGAATTATAGTGGGTGGCACTTCTTTCTTGGGGGCTTAAGCTCGGTGGGTATATTATCCAATCAAATAATCATTAATTGTCTATATTAAGCTAATAATTCATATCACTAATTTTAATTTTGAAAATTTAAATAAGAATGACATACTTGAACTCCATTTCTATCATAACTCTTCCTCCCTTATTTCCTATTCTCATCAGATCATGAATCTCTTATGTAATTAAAAAAAAAAAAAAACCGTTGGCTGTAAGTCTCAATTATATTAAGATGAGTTTTATTTTGAGGAAAAATATTTTTTAAAAAAATGTTTTCAAATATTTTTTTAAAATAAAAATCTTTCTGTTTGTTTGGATTATATATATAAAAGAAAGTACTTTTTATTGTTAGGTATATTATATAGTAAAATATTTTTTATCATTTAAATTAGAGGTTGTGACCGTCCTAAGACCGAGAGTCAAGTTTAGATCCGCATCTGAATGTTAAATCATAACAAAAATTATAGGTGAAGCAAAATTAGAGACTATTGGACATGAACTTAAAGTTGATAAAATGAAAAAATAATTTTCACTTTCGTGGAAACAAATCAACCCAAATAATATTTATTAAGCTAATATTATACTATAGTAGGATCAATTTTGTCTATAAATTGAAAAAGAAAAGAAAAAAACAGAGAGTGAAAGAGTAATTGGATCTAGGACATGCATATGTAGAATCCTATATATATTAATGAAGAATAAGAATGAAGGTAGGTTGGGGCAGAAGACAAAGGGAGATTATTTATTTTTGTGCACTGTGGATTGTTTTGTTATGATGATTAGTGGGAAGACACGTGAACAGGTTGGTACGTGATAATTAATTAATTAATTACCTCTCAGTGTTTGGATTCATGTGTATTTGTTTTTTGAGTTTCCATATCATCTTCGTTTTCCCTAGGGGTCATGGCTCTTCTTACATAATCCAATTTCCAAGAACAAAGAAAGAATATTACTCAAATCATCTTCCATGTTTCTATATATATAAAGTTAATTCTACGCAAGTAATTCTAAATATACTGTTTAGAATGGTGGAATGGTGCATTAAAAGATAAATAATTTTAAATATTAATTTTTATACTTTTATAATAGAGATGAGATCAAGATTCTCTTGTATTAAAAAATAATTTGATACTGTCATGTTAAGAATGATATAGACACAATATATATAAATTCACAAATAATAAATATAAGTGAGACGTATTAATTAATTAAGTAATAGATATATGCATTGTTTTTTTTTTTCTTAATATGAGAGTATCATATTCCTTCTTAACATGAGAGGAGTCAAGTATCAATATTTGAGATATGAAGAATATCCAGTGTTAAGGAATGTTAAGATAATTTATCCCATAAAGTATAATTTTGATATTATTTTAAAAATATATTATAAAATTAATTGAGACAAAAACAATCTTTCATGAGACATCTTTTTATACCGCGTCTATGTTGTTATATATTTTAAGCTATGTAAAAACCTTTAATAGAATTAAAATATATCAAAGATATATTGGTTTAGAGACATCTCTTTTGGATTGAAGTGTTAAAAGATTTAATCTCAAGGTTATAGTGATCTTCACTATGTCTCCTTTTTTAAAATTTCAGTATATATTGTACTCTTATATATTTTAAAAAATAATTAAAATGTAAAAGTTGGATATATTATGCCATATATTTTTTTATTTAGTAACCTTCTAATATGAACACATATCTGCAGTGGCTTTAGGGTTCTTCTTCTTAATTACCCTTTGAAATTAAATAAGCAGTTGAAGAATTAACGTGTATATATATATATATATATATATATATATATATATATATCACAAACTATAGCCTATAGATATAATTAGACTTCAACTTATTACTATAGGAATTAGGGTTAAACAAGTGGAATAACAAATTAGAGCTATATGGTAAAAACAAGTGATTCATTGATAGACCTGATCACATATTAAATTTTAAATTTATATAATTTATTATTTTCAAAAATCAAGTTTTTAAAATTTAATAAAATTGCAAAAGTCAAGTATATGATTGAATTCATTATTAGGTTTATATTAATTAGGCTAAAATGCAAATAACTCCCTTCAACTTAAAAGGTTGTGCAATTTATTTCTATGTACTCTAAAAGCTAGCAATTTATCTCTCTAAACTTAAGATTTTGTTCAATTTAATCCTGCCATTAATTTTTCAGTTAAAAAAAGTTTATAAGGCTATATTGCAAATTAATAACCTCCTTTAACTTATAAAATTGTATAATTTATCATCTTCAACTTACACAGGATAATATGTTAAGGACAAAAAAGTTAACTGTAAAATTAAAATGACCAAAATTTTATATTTAAGAGGCACATTATTAGCTTTTAAAGTACAAGGGAGTAAATTACACAACTCCATTAAAGGAAATTCTTTATATTTTAACGTACTAATTATAATTGAAGAAATGAGTGAGAAAAAAAAATTACGTGAAAAAAAAAAGAGGATAATGAAAAATATTTTTAAAATATTTTTTTATAATACTTATAAATCAAGTTAAGCATATATATATAATTTTTTATATATGGAATTTAGTTAAGAATTTTTGGGTAGGGAAGAACGGTTTAGTTAATGTTGTGGGCTAAACGCGTAAAGGGAATTAAATTTTAAAGAGAAAGAGATGCATGGGAATGAGAGTGGAGGCGAGATGAAAGCATGAAGGGATTCCATTCCATGATAAGCATCGAAACTAGCGAAGGAAGCGTCAAAGGTTGTTTAGCTGTCAATCCCTCCAAACCCTTCTCACGGGGCTCCATTTCCATTCCCCCTTCCCCTCTCTCTCCCTCTTCACAACTCTTATTTTTTCTTATGTATTTTTTCTCTTAATATTTTACTCAATTACCCTTTAACATTTTATCACTTATTAATGATAAAAATTATCTAGATTTTATTTGAAAACTAAAATTTAATTATTATTTTCACTATCATATATAATTTCCACCTTTTTTATATAATTTTAAATATGAGCAGCTAAAATTGTAATGGGAAGATGATAAAATGGATATCTACTACCATTCATTTTTATCCTCTCTTTTTTCAACCTTTACCAAACAGGTAATTTATGATATTTAATGTTTACTCTAATAACTTATATTTTTGTATTTATTATTATTATTTTACTATATATTTATACTCTTAAATCAAATAATGTTCCTAAATTACATACCATAAGATTGTATTTCATATTCTTTTTTTTTTTGGTACATAATAATTAATACAAGGGAATAATTCTAAAATCTTTTGCAAATTACCCAATTAATTACTCTATTAGATCATACTATACTTAACTTTCTTAACATTATCTTTAAGTTTTTCTACTTAAGGATGAGATCTTCTCATGTCAATAAATAATATAATCATGTTATTTTAATTTGGAGAGAGATAAACACAATGTATAAAAGTATTACTTAATTAATATATTATATTTATGTTTATTATTTTTGAGTTTATGTATATTGTGTCTATTTCTCCCTTAACAAGACATTGTTATGTACATAAGAAGATATAAATCCATGATTCTGATCATTGGGGGAGAGAATGGGCCGGAACTTAGGTTTTATCATTAAAAAAAAAAAGTGGTGTATATATATATATATATATATATATATCCACAATAAGTGACCTTGTACCTATTGATAGCTTAAGCTACGTAGAGCTTGCAAATGTTGAATCTTCAAAAATGGCATATAATAGGAGAAAATATGGTGAGGTCACATTTGTAATTCACTCGTGACAAGCATAACTTGGTTGTGGGGGAGAGGAAGATAATGGTCAAGGAAACAAACAAAGGATCAAATATTTTTTGTAAGCTCACGCTTTCTATAAAATAAAACCCCCAAAGCCTCAGATGGAAAAAGATCAAAAGCATAGAGAAGAAACCAATATCAAATAGACAAAAGTGATAGGAGGCAGAAGAAGAAGAAGAAGAAGCTAGCATATGGCTTCTAGGGAGCCAAAAAAAGCAGCTTTACAGCACAAGTTGCAGCAGCTTCGAGCTGTCTCAAATTCTAGTGCTGTAATTTACTCTAGACACTTCTGGCTTTTAAAAAGCAGCTTATAGCTTATAGCTTCTGCTTCTTCTTCGGCTGAAATCAACGTGAGTATTCATTTCTTTGTTCATTTAGCAGGTGAATAAAGCCTCAATTATTGTGGACGCTTCCAAATATATAGAGGACTTGAAGCAAAAAGTGGAGGGGATCAACGCAGAACTTGGAAGCACTTCTGAATCTTCAACCTCCCAAGATCAATTACCTATGGTGCCCATAGTTTATAAATTCTTTTCTTAAATTATATTGATATAAACATAGTTAATTTCTTTCCATATTTTGCGATAATTTTCACAGGTAACAGTGGAAAGCCTAGAAAGGGGTTTCCTCATTAATGTGTTTTCTGAAAGGAATTGCCCAGGAATGCTCATTTCAATTCTCGAAGCCTTTGAAGCGCTGGGTCTTGATGTTCTTGATGCTAGGGTTTCTTGTGAAGACGCTTTTCAGCTTGAAGCTGTGGGAGGATCAGAAGTAAGACATAACGATACATAAAAATATATATAATCTATTTTCTATTTTGCTTCCTATTGAAATCATTAAGCTTAATTAATTTCAGGGGTTTATATGAGTTCTGAAAGTTAGTTCTGAAAGTTCTAAGAGTTTAATTATAACCTCCAATCTAAATAGTAGAAAAAAGAACATCACGTGTGGGTTTGTACAATTTTGGTTTGAGCCACAAATCTAAAATTCCTACTGCAAAGTACTGACATAATAATAGGTGGCTCCCATATATAGATTCGAAAATGCTCTCATTTTCTCCGGTCTGCATGGGCTAAAACTAACCAGCATTTAAAATTGTTGGAGAAATTATTTTATGTAACAGGTCTTTCTAGTCACATGAGATCATTTTTATATTGTTTTGTTTAAATTGAGTCAAGTGGATCATTTAACTAATTCATTACTTAATTTACAAGTTTAATTACAGTTAATTTCATTAGTAGTTATTTTTTTTCCTTCAATTTCATATGTTGAGTCAGTATAATTCATTTAACAAGATTTAAACAGAATGATACATCATATCTGACACAGCGTATATGTTACGTAGAAGCTATGCTCACTAGCTACTTTGATTACTTGAGTCCAAACATTAGGGCTAGTACTTAGGAGGATTTACTCTTCTAAACGTAACATGCACCCTTAATTGATTATTCAAAAAGAGACTTATTTTCAATTAATGCACTAACTAATCCAAAAATACCCTTGTCATATAAACAAAAATAAAATGTTACATAGGAGTAGTGAACATAAATGTTTTATTAAGTACATCGTTCAAGGAGTTACTCGGTGAATAGTGCAGTTGAGAATTAGTCTTTGACCAAGATTAAATAATTTTTCTGCAGAGTGAAGAGAACGAGAGCATAGATGCTCAAGTGGTGAAGCAAGCTGTGCTGCAAGCAATCATGGACATGGAATAATCAAAGTACTGTTGAGAAAGAAATGCAGTGGCGTTTTTGTCTTGTTTTTAATTGTAAAAGTTGCATATGAAGAAGGAATTTAATTGAGGTTCAATATATAATCTGCAGCCAAAACCTAAAGTGCCTCTCTTTAATAGTTCTTAATCCTTATATATCACATCTTCTGAGAAAAAAAGAATGGATATGCATCTCAAGACTGGTCTATGTACAGAAATACAATGGGAGAAAAATTATACAATAGAAAAAAAAATTTGTTAATTCTATTAAAATGTTTTCAAAAATATTAGTGTCTCATAAGATTTAGTATTTTTTTTTTTTGTACTTTTCTTAGGCATTATTTTGAAATTATATAAAACAAAAAAAAATCATGTAATACTGTTTTAGAATACGATGCATTTAAAGGCATTAAAAACTAATTGGTACTTTTTAAAATAAAAATTAACCAAAGATGGCAGGAACCTATATTATTGTGCACTAATTACAGAAGCAGCTAGATATGGACGATTACATGGTGACCAAAATTTAACCTTACAATACCCTTATATATATACACTTAAAATGCCTACATTACATTGATTTAGTATATCAACATGCGTTTATGATAAAAAAAAATAAGAATAATTCTTAGGTACAACTAGAATATAAAATCTCCTGTAAATTACAGACTCTTCGTTACTAAATCAAACCTAATGACTATACTAAGAAATATTTAAATGAGAAAAGGAACTATAAAAGATCTCGTTCTATGCCTTGAGCCCTTGCTCAAGTGACACTGGTCATAACTGTCAGAACATCTTGATACATGGGGAACTAAAGTTGCATTATGTTTATATGCTTAGTTAAGTTAGGCTGAAATACAAATAATTTCTTTAACGTTGAGATTTTGGCAAATGATTCTTTTTTGTTATTTTAGTTTTTTCAATTAATCACGTAAACTTTTAACAAAAATGACAAATAACTCATTTCATTCATTAAGAAGTAAAGAAAAAAGTAAGAAAAATAGATCAATTGAATTGAAATTTAGTAAAACTTGATTAGGGTACTCTAAATAAAATTTCTTTTAATTTTATGATTTTTATGTAATTAAATTTTTAGTCAGCACTCATAAATTTGTGACATTTTAAATAAACGAGACCATATATATGCCACATTAAAAATTACAATGGGTTAATTACAAAAATTAAAACTACAATGAGTTATTTGTTAAAAAAACAAAATAAGTTAAGGTGGTTATTTATAACTTGAACATCAATTTATTCCCCACCTTTATTTTCTTCCATTTTTTATGGACTTAATTCTAAATTTCAAAACCTCATTATTAATTTGATGTCACCAAATTAAGTAATTACCACATAAATTTTATTGGTTATAACTTGTATTCAAAGAATGTGCTTGCGTTTGTTTGGTACAAAGTAATCATAACAACTTATAAAAAAAAAAAAAAAAAAAAAGCAGTTCTCACAAAACATTGAACGGACTACAATTTTCTAACGATAGCATCATCTCTTAATTATTGTGATAGTTATATTTATCAACATTTTATGTTATTTTCAAATTAATTTTATTTTTTTAAATAAATTTGGCAATCACGAATAATCGAATTAGTTTAAAATCTCCTATAAAGTATTCAGACAATTCATTATTATATCATATTTAATGGCTTATCGTCAAATTAACTTTGCAACCTTAAGGGTTGGTCTAGTAAGATTTATATTTTCTAACGTTAATAAATAAACATGATATTATTATGTTATAAAAAAATATAATGGGTAAAACTCATAACTTATTTAGTAGATTTCACATATATATTTTTTATTTGTGAGTTTAAATATATTTATATTTTTCTTTTTTATATAAAAAATAGTATAAACATTTGATTTTATCCAAGTAATTTTTAAAATTTAAAAAAATATTAAAAATATTAAAACAATATTAAAATGTTAAAATAATACAAAAAGCAATAAAATACAAAACAAAAAGAAGAAGAAGAAAAAACAAAAATTAAAACTTCATTTTACTTGAGGCACAACTTCACTTTCCCATTCTCTTTTTATTTTTGTTTAACTTATTCAAAGCTCAATTCTCTTTTTATTGTTTTGGACCCAAATCTTTTTATTCAAGGTCACAACTTAAATTCTTAACCCAGTCTTTTAACCCATTTCCCTCTTAACCTATCCATCTAACTTATATTCATAAACCCAACTCATAACCCACATCTTTATTTTAACATAGCATCATTCTCACTTTTTTCACTCACTTTTAATTTCCCTCTCACTTTTCTCTCGTCCCCATACACACTCACCCTTTGGTTTTTCTCTCACATTTTTTCCATCACACCTCATTCACTCTCTCACTTGGAGGAAACATTTTTTTTATTCATTCATTCTCTCCCTCACTTTCTCTTCTTCCCTCGTGCCATTCACTATTTTTTTTATTCTATTTTACTTTTCCTTAATTTTGGTTGGCCATAAAAGAGGAATAGGAGATTATAGGAGCTTTAGGCACTCTAAAACTTGAAGGTTTGAGTGAAGTAAGATTAAGATCTTAGAGGTTCATCCTAAAGTTTCAAGGAGGTAACTCATTCATCTTTCTTTATTATTTACATTTTTTCTTTTTATCTTGAAGAGTTGTGATAATGGGTTCTTTGGAATTCAAGGTTCTTGGTTAAAACTTTAGTCTCTAAATTCATTTGTTTTCCTAAGATATTCTTATTATTTTTGTGTGATTTGTGAGTTGACTTAATATTTTTTTATTTGAGTTATCTCTTTTATTTTATATGTTATTATTACTCTTGGTTTGTAATATTAATTATGTTTAATTTTTTATTTTATTTCTTATTCTCCACTTGTAAGGTATAAGCTCTTCCTCTATTTTATTTGATTATTCTGTTATTTTTCATTTTTTATTTTTTCTTTTATTTGAGTATTGCTTTCAAGTTCCACCATTGCATTTTGTTTTTTTTTTAAAATAAAAAAAAGAGAAAAAAATAAGTTAAATAATAATAATAATAATGTTTCAAATGACTTTTGAATGTAAGATTCTTGCTTACTAAAACGTGATGAATTTTTGTGGGTCTCTTGTTGGTCATTTTTCTCTGCCACATCATCAACCCCAATAATTTTTGATAATTTCACTTTTGCCCCAAAGTTTTTAGAAATATCATTTTGGCCCTAATACTTTTAAAATTTTTAGTTTAGCCCTAAACATTTCAAAATTTCAATTTTTTTCCCCGAAACTCTTAAAAATTAGATTTTGACATAGAACAATGAGTTTTACTTTTTCAAACATTATGTGGAGAATTGTTCTCCTATTTTGTTGAACTTTATGTGGTAATTCATATACACATATTGTCTCATTCCTTTCAAACATTATATAAGTAAATATTTTTTCATTTTGTTGATCTTTATGTGAAAATTCATTTTTTCCTATCGTCTTATTTTCTGTCATGCCCCCAATTTAGAACACGTGACCGGCGTAAAATACTAATGCAATTAACATCATTTCAAAATCATTCTTAAATGAATAATAAAGAAAAATACACTTTCATAAAAATAATTCTAAGTCACCAACTTTATTAAAAATTTCGGCAGAGTTTCCCCTGAAATATGGACTATCCCAAAGTACAAATCTACAAAAATATCAAGGTGGATATGACTACCATCAACCAGAAGCCTTAGTGACTTAACCAAAAAACAGAAAAAGGTCAATCATGGACTGTATATCCAAATTACATAGAATTATGCAATTTTACTTACAGACCATGAGAATAAACAAAAATACAATTTAAACCTATCCAACATTTGTCCACCAATCCTCAAGTAAACTCCAGTACTACTACTCAGGGTGATGCCTACCAAATTCACTCAGCTGGTTCAAAGGGTGTAAGCGGAGCTGAAGAAAATACACCAATATCCTGATCTAAAAATGTTAAAGTGAGGGGTGAGTCCACTGACTCAGTGAATAGAAATCAAACTTACCAATTGATACATAAACCCCTTCAGGTAACGTGCATTACCGCTAACAAAATATGAAATCTTAGTTTTGTACTCTTAAACATAATAAGCACCTAATACACATTACATTCAAGAAAGAAAATAACTTTTACTTCATAGAATCATTTTACATAATATGAAATTTGAAATAACAGTATGTTCAATAGTACTTTAATCAAAGTATAAATTTCCTAGGATCCATAACAATATAAGGGGAGAACCTAAACTGAGAAAACAACATTCCCACTCTAGAAGATAATTCTCAACTAGAGAGTAACCCGATTCTCACCTTCGGGAACAGCACTCATCGAAGGGAAATACTAAATTTCCTGTTCTCTTCCGGGCATTCTCATCCGGAGGAACTACTCACAACAACACTCAATCTTCTGTCAGGAACTACACTCACTGAAAGAAGTACCCTTTATCAGGAACTGCCCTCAACTGATAAAGGTTGCGACCTAAGTGCACCTAGTGGTTCTACCACCACTCTACTACGGATATTAGAATGCAGTTCTAAATTTCTTTCAAAATTCTCATATCATTCATACTTTCACAAATATCAAATTTCAGATATTTTTCATACTGTGTAGCATGATAATAAATTTCACACACACACACACACACACACACACACACATATATATATATATATATATATATATATCACTTTCTCAAAATTTCCTCAAATCCATACTCAAATAAAATTATTTAAATCACCAGGCAAACTTTGATAATTCATGCATCAAGAGGTAAGTAAGAATCCACTCACCTTCGCTAAATTTGGAGACTTAATAACCAGGCTCCAAATGTTTCTACTTTAGGATCGAGTTGGTTCCAACGGGTTGATTTCGGACAAGCCTATGTGCAACCATATATGTATATTCCATTAGTATACTAAATCCTTCGCTACTTTTCTATTATAATTCTAATAACAAGGAAAGCATTTGACTTGCATGACTATAATTTTTGAGTCCAACCATGCTTGAATAATAATTATACTATAGTTTAACTTTCAAATTTTCCAGCCATTAATAAGGTTACAATTTCATCTATATGTATATAGTGAAATGTTCACTTTTCATGTTTAAACTTCTCAACATGAACTTAACTAGTGGTTGGCATAATTCTTCAGACATCCATGTGGTAGTATCCTAAGGATCAAGGAGTGAAATTAACATAGTCTTCTCTTTGACATTTTATCAAACACCTTGTGTGCACCCCAAAATTACATTCTAAATAAGCCATATAAATCAAGAAATTTAAGGAAGGAAGAATGTTGAACAAACTTCTAAATCACAGCAAGCATTATGGGGGTTTGATTCACAACATCATTGTTTAAAAGAGGTTTCAAATCATTCCACAATTTGCCTAAAAAAACGAAATTGTTTCCTAGAAGAAATGCCATATTTCTAGCCAAAGCATTGCTCAGAAAAGTTAGTGAATTACTTACAACAAAGGAGAACTTGAAAAACTGGATTTGCAGAAGTTTTTAAATGTCCAAAACCACTCTCACACTTCTCTAAACTTCAGCAAACAGATGGCAGTAAGAAAAACTCTCAAACCGCCATAACCATGGTGGTATCACCCATGGACAATGGCTGGAGAACAGATACCACGATGGCTGGAATGACGGTTGACTGGGACGGGTGCTGCTCGCCGATGATTGGGCAGTGAAGGCCGGCGGTGACCGAAATTGAGGGAGAGAGCACGAGAGAGAGAGACGTGAAAACAAACTCCCTTGGCTGATATAGAGGAGGCGTCAACGGAGGGGGAGAAGGAATGGAAGGAAATTCTTCTTTTTGGCATTTTAAATGGAAGGGGGGCCTTTTTGCAATTACTTAAAAGTTAAATTTGCCAATTAATCCTTGTACTTTAGATTATTTAGGCTGAGACCCTCACACATACATTATTATTATTTTTAATTTGGGCATTATATTTTCTTCAAACATTATGTGAATAATTATTTTTCCATTTTGTTAAGTCTTATGTGGAAATTAATTTTTCCATATTGTCTCATTTCTTTTCAAACATTATGTAGAAGATTATTCTCTCATTTTATTAAGTTTTATGTGGAAATTCATTTGTTCATGTTGTCTGTCTTATTTCCTTCATAAACATTATGTAAGGAATTGTTCTTTCATTCTGTTAAGCTTTATGTGGAATTTTATTTTCTAGTATTGTCTTAATTCATCCTAAAATTTTGTGTGAAGATTTATTCTCTCACATTATTTAAAATTAGTTTTTGCCGTAAGAAAGAAATCATGTATCATTCCTAGATAAATTCTCATAAAAACAAAATCCGAACTATATTAACCTTAATCCATTTTGGGGTACGTAGGCACTTACATAGTAAAACATGTATGGTTTTCTCCCACATTATCCAAAACATTTTTTACATTTGGGATGATATTACATATCTTCCCTAAGCAAACCTAAAACACTGTTACCCTAGGAAATTGATCATAGATATTTTCTAGGCACGGTTTTAGCAAATATTCTTGAACTACCTGAACATTGATCCTATAAGGATACGTAGGCACTTACACAATAAGATAGGTATGGTTCTCTCACTTCTTTATTTTTCTCTAAATCGCGATAACAAAAAAATGGGTAATTCAAACACAATAAATTTAAGTATAAACAATTTAGAGTAACTATCCTTAAAAATGAATGATGTGGGGTGTCTAACACCTTCCCTACACATAATTAGACTCATGAACTCATCATCTGATTCCAAGGGTCCATATTTAGTTTTTAAAAAATCTCAATTATCGTTCTAATTAATGGGTGGCGGCTCTATTTTTTATCTCTGTTTTTTCCCTTTTGTGACCTTAAGATTATGACAGTACATTTTTTTATCAGCCGTCACGTTGTGACAGATAATGTTATATTAATTTTTAATTTGAGAAAATCCAAAATTGAACTAGTAGTCAAGGTAAGTATGTGATGTGAGTATATTCAAATATAATTTATACTAATTTTGTGAGACCATATTGCAAAGTTGTTAATAAATAAAAAATGAGTAATGATATTTATACATCATTTTTTTTTGTACCTCATATCATATATATTATTTTATTATTATTTATCACCTACTATTATTTATCATTGTTATTATTTTATAATGATTAAAAGTTAAGTAAGAAAGATGTAAAAAAAAATAGTATGTTAATATTATAACTCATAAAAAATAAATTTATTTTAAAAGTCATCAAAATATTAAGCTAATTACAAATGAACAAAAAATGTAAATTGAGTGAAAATGAAGCACACAAGGCCCAATTTATTAAGGATGTACATGGTAAATTAGTGATATCATGAGTGGAGCTCTTCTATAATGGAGAATACATGGGTTCCAACTTCTAGTGGCCCAATAATATATTCTGTGGGCTATGTCTGTTCCAGAGGAGGCCCATATCTACCCAACAATTTTAAAGGCCCATCACAAAGAATCATCCCAAAGAGTCGATGATAGCCGCGGGGCGGCCGGGGGGAATAAGGTCGGGGCATAGTATTTTAGAAATTTAGTTTTTGAAAAAATAATTTAAATATCTTCATATTCATTTTATTTAAAAAAAATATGATTTTTTACTCTGCCAAATTTGAAGCATGTGAGTAAGTATAATTTTTTATTATATGTTTTTTTCATGACTTTTTTTTGTGTGTGTACGTAAACTCAATACATGGATTATACAAAACAGTAAGTGTAACATCATATATGTAACTCTTCAAATTATATATGAGACTTATTAATTGATGTGATTTATATAGACTAAACAAAAACAAAATTACCTTAATAAAAATTATAAAAGAAATAGATATAATTATATTTTTTGATTCTTATAATTTTAAATTTTTAATTATGTCCTTGATAATAATTAAGTTGTATTTTACATGCAATACACATAAATTTAAAATTTCTTGGTGCAATTAAAATCAACAATGTTTTAAGAATCAATAGAAAATTTAGTCAAATTTAAGAACACAAATTGAGTATAATTATTTAAATAAGCTAGAAAGTGTGGTCTAGTTGTAAAAAAATTGAGTAATTAATTTGCAGAGAATATATATATATATATATATATATATATATATATATATATATTCATCATCAAATTGATAAGTGGACCTCTGCTACTGCTACTGCTCCTGCTTCATTCGTCGTTTATGTGATTGAGAAATTGGTTGAGATTGCAGAGAGAGAATTAAAGCGCAGGTGATAATATACCCTATAGTGTAGATTACCCAGACAGACGTCGCTTCTTTCACCCACAAGCTTTGGGAAATATGAGCCAACTACTGCCTGCCTACGTTACTATTTTCAACTCAATAATTAATGAATGTATCCAATCAAAAAACAAAAGATACTTGTTTTGTTTACTCTTGGTAGTTTGTACTCACCGATTTGCCATCGATCATTTTTTAGGTTGCCATTCAATTTTCAACATCAATAACTTTGAACATTTATTTAGGGTTACGGTTTGGGTGTGATCGTATGTGATATAAGAGGGAAGGATCCCACTCACCCATTTACTTAAGAGTAAGGCTCTTCCATGCTTGTGAGTGCCAATTGAATGCAATCCTAACTTTTACCCAATCAACTTACAACTTAATTTGATCCTGTGCCATTATACATCATCTTTGCACAAATTATATTTTGGCTATAACACTTGCAGCTCTTATATAACTATTTTTTTTATCTTACATAACATTTTTTTTGTTTTTTCTTTATTTTTGTTATTTAAATATTTTTTATGTTTGATAACTTTTTAAAAATTTTAAAACCTTTAAACAGTAAAAAATTTTGTTTCTGTTCCAAATTATTGTTTAAAGAAAAAATAAAAAATTTTAAAACAATTTCAAAAATTTTTTAAAAATTATCGAACCTAAAAAATAATTCAAATAACATAAAATAAACAAAAAAAAAAGATTATGAGAAGTAAAATAAAAAAATACTATATAAAAAGAATGTTATAACATATCAACCCCCTTTATTTTCTCCTCAGTCATTTTTCTAGCCTTGTTCCTACTATATTCTGGTGATCATTGGCAGAGTTTGAAGAGAGGCAAAAGGATGAACAAGACAATTTCGATATTGATACACTAGAAATTATCTACAGTCTATAGTCTAATGTCAGTAATTTCATTTATTCCTAATTAACTAAAAGGACGAAATTGTAGCGAACTTAGCTTTTGAAAAATTAGATTCAAAATGTTTTTAACTTTAAGAAATTTAATTAAAAAATAATATTTAAATAAGAATGAAAATATTAATTTACTTATAATAAAATGTGCACACATAACTATATCTTGTAGGTTAAAAAAGGGGTAAATTCTTTAAAGCTTGATGGTATAATCAAACATTTCGTTGGAAGTCCCACGTTCAAAAAAAAGTGATTTTAAGTATTGTATATAACGTTCTTATTTTTAAAATCATTACTCATAAGCTTCTTATTTCTAAAATCACACTCGTGAGTTGAAGTGGATATCATTACTCAATAGGCTCCCATTAAGATAATTACGGTTGTAGAAGAGAAAATGAAATAAAGTACCATGGAATTTATATGCGACTATTACATGTACCAGCCAAACTGAGACACAAGTACATCATAATTCATAAATAAACTGGTATTCAAGCTTGGGGACACAATTAACTGCAGGCTCGCACAACTGGAGCTCTGCCACTGCTCCTCCTTTATTCTCAGACATTACTACCATCTCATTATCACGGTAATTCCCCACTTCACTTGATGCTGCATTCACCAAATCAACAAGTATATTTCAGTCACCAATTTCTAAATTAAACATTGAGGCTAACGTCGTATAAGATATCAGTTCATTAGCGTGCTTGTTCTTGACTTTTCAAAGTGAAGTTAAGAAATTGAAATGGGTAATATATGTGTGTGTGTGTGTGTGTGTAGATATACCTGGCGCAGTTGGTGGAGGTGCTGATCTTGTAAGGGATGTTGACGCCGCATTTGGATGGAAGACTGGCAGCGTTTGCGTTCTGGAGTCCAGGGATCCGCCCAGCAGCACCCTTGAGGCAGTTGCAGATTGCCTGGCGATCGGCAGTGGTTCTGGCCGAAGCCAAGAGGCCCCTCACGCCGGAGCAGCAGGGTGGTGGAGGAGCTCCACCCCTCTGCAGGTAACCAAGGCACGGTGCTACGCTGCTCGTCACCTGCCCACAAGTGATGGCCTGAGCGATGGGTGCACCCACCACAGCCATGCACATCACAACCACAACTGCCAACTTGAGACTATCCATTCTCTCAAAACCCAAATCACCGCTATATTCTGCTTAGCCTTTGTTTACGTTATTGCTTACTTGGTGAGTGGAAACTGGTGTGGGGGTGTCTGCTTATATAGCTGAAAAAATGGCAGAAAAATTTATGTGAAATTATCTTTTACTTTTTTAAAGTTATCTTTTATCTTTTATTATTTTAAAATAAAAAATATTATGTTCTATTATATTATTAAATTTTAATAAAAATAAATACAATTTATCTAAAAAAGCTTAAATTATATTTAATTTATAAAGACTAAATTAATGAAGTAAGAGTTATTTTATTAAAATTTTGTGAGTTACATTTATTTAATTAAATTATATATAATCTCATTTAACTATAAATTGTGTATAATTTATGATTATATATTAAAAAATTCATTAATAAACTCTTTTAAACATATATTTTCATGTAAAATTTAATATACTTTTTAAATTTTGTGTTAATTAAATAAGTATTTTTTGAAACAAATTTTGTAAAATTTACATATTATTTAAGTAAGTTTTTAGAAAGACGAAAATTTGTGTAATTAATTTATTTAAAAGTTTCTGGAAAGTGGCGGAACAAGAGAGGTGAGAAGATGGGACAGTTATGAGATTGCAGGGTAGTTGGAAGTTGGGTAGCGAAATTAAATGGTGTGTGGGGAAACGTTTTTTGTCGTTTGAGCAGATGGGTTAATAAGAGACGTTGGATTGAGGAATTGATTGAGAGACAATTAAAGCGGTGCAGATGGTGTACCCTACAGTCAAGAATAGCCGGACAGAATCGCTATTTTCACCAGAAGTCACCGACAGGACATGGGAAGTATTAGCTAGCAAGCTGCCAAGCTAGCTACCTTACTATTTCAGAGTAAAATTAGAGTCCATAGGAAATGAATGCAATAGTGGGAAGGATCAACGGTCAGTCACGGCAATGACCATATGACATGGCATCGATGAATCCAATGCCTCTAAAAATGGATTGGCACTTGATGATAAATACGGTTAAAAATTATTTTTTTATTTTAAATTATTTATTATTTTAAGCGCTTAATTTTATTTTAAATTATTTATTATTTTATATTATTAATAAAATATTAATTATTATTTTTTTAATATTATTTATATTTATTATTATCTTCAATAGAATAGTAATAAGAGTTTAAATTGACTTTAATAAGGGTAATTTAGTCAAGTATAATTATTTTTTTGTTAAAATTGAGACTATTTAATAACTATCTTAATTCTTATGTCATTACCTTAAACGACAGATAATTTGAAACGAAAAGAGTAATAGATTTAATAAATTTTAGGGGATTTTGTACTTTTCCACCTTAATCTTTAGTTGCTATTGCAATCTCCTCCTTAATCTATTAATTGTAGTACATTGCACCCTAAAATATCATAATTTAGTCAAATTACCCCCATCGTTTAATTAAGTATTAAAATTAATGATTTTAT
>JASKGM010016114.1:0-33115 GCA_034509205.1 Ceratonia siliqua
TTATTATTTTAATATTTTTAGCATAAAAAAATATTATAATTATATTTAAATAAAATTTATTAATAATTATATTTATAATTGGGCCAGCCCGATGGCCCGATGGGCTGGGCTGGGCTAGCAATATGTCAGCCCGATATAAATCCGGGCCGGCCCGAACCAGCCTGATTATGTCATTGGCCCAATCGGGCCGGGCTGGGCCGGGCCGGGCCGGCCCGATTGCCAGCTCTATCAAGCATCATACTTAAGTTTTTTCCAAGGCTTTTGCTTTCCTATTAATGAGTATTGCTATTTCATTAGTATCTTTCTATTTTTTATTTTTCTAAGAAATAATATAAAAAATTAAAAAAAATAATTATTTTTCTTTTTATTTTTTTAATTTATTTTTGAATACTTATGTTATAAAATTTTATTTTATTTTATTTGTACTTATTTTTAATTATTTTTAAAAAATTTTTAGATTATTTTAAATACTTTCTTAAACTAAAAATTATAAAAAAATAAAAAACTATTCATAAATTAACAATATTCATAAATAACATAGCACCCACCTTTCTTGAAGTGTATTGTGGTGGATAATTTTTTTTAATGTTATATGGGTAAAAGCAGCCTTACCAGGTTGACAAATACAAAAAGGTTTATTTGAAGCTATGCAGCAACATGTAGTTTGCTTTTGATTCACAGCTTATTATGCCTCTCTTGTCATGACTTAACTTGGGACCGTGATCAGCATAGGATGAGCGATTCGAAAATACTCATCCTACAAGCTTGACTCCTACAATGCAATCCTAACTTTAAACATTTAAATATACTATATATTTATGTTAAGTTTATCTAAATATTTCATACACCCCAAATGTATGTGTTAAGATGAATACATTATATGTTAATATGGAAATTACATGATATGTGTAATTTTTTAACAAATGTTCTAGACTCTTGCAATGTAATATCTATGCAGGTCACCCACCACTTCCTTGCAGTCCTTGCTAGTTCAAAAAGAAGGCTTACTAACAGGTTGGTAAGCTAGTTGCTCGAAAGAGTGAGACCTCCAACTTACCCAAAAGATATACCGGCTATCTAAAATATCAAACAAGAGAATGGTAGGTCTAAGCAAACTCAATGAGTGACAAATATAATACAAACTAGCAAATAGTATGATCATGAATTAAAATTTTGATTTAATCCACTTATGTTAATTGAAGTTAATTGTCTTACTACTTAAAGTGTGATGGATTGAAAGGTATTTATTTTATGCTTGCATTGTACACCTTCCATCAACTAAGTAGTATGCTGCTTTGATCGTACCTGTAATCTCTACTCAAGCACTTCACCCCTTTTCCTAGTCCTATGATCCTTGACTCCAACCATAAACTCTAAGCTCAATCCTTCCTCTTTTTCCAATTCCTTGCCATGAAAAAAAATGACCTATGGCCTATGGCGAAGAGTTAATTCAATTCAAACATGTGAAAACATAAGTATGACGACTAAGACCAATGCTTTTATTTATAGTTAACATAGGTAAACTCTTAATTCATGCTAAAAATATTAGAAACATGTCCCAAATGGTTGCTTAACAATTCATTACATATACCAAACATCAAGTTTTTCCATGATTGTGAGTGCACCTTCACAAGGGTTAATCGTATAGACATGCCACTTTGATAAAGGTACATACCAATCATTCCTCATGTTTAGAATTACGTCATAGACATATAAATAAATTAAGTTAGCACATTAAATGTTAAGTAGAGAGTAAGAATATCACATATCCTATAAGAACATATCAGCACGAGACTTGAACCGAGAGTCTAATCATTAATCAAACGTCCTTTCCATGCCGTGGGACTCTGACTAAGGATCTTATTGTATCAGTGCTTTAGGACTCGAATGTAAGGTCTTGCCTTTCATTGCCCCCAAGACTCAAACGAGGTCTTTATGGTTACCTTGTTTTGGGACTTAAATACAGGTCTTATTATGCTTTGAAACTCAAACCCAGTCTTAACAGTACTTTAGGACTTGAACCTAAAGTCTTTTCAATGCTTTGGAACTCGAACCTACTATCTTTAATGTACTTTAGAACTTCAACCCAAAGTCTTTATTTTGCATTGTCATGAGATTCAAACCCATGATCTTGCTATAACTCCTTTAGACTCATCAAGAACCAATTTCATAAAGCAGAGTAACAATTTAACCATATTCAACAATTCAAGTTTCCAAGGCTCTCACTTTCTAGTTATAAGTATAAAAGTTTCATTCAAGGTATAAAAATAGTGGTAATTTCATACATAAAACTTGGTTCAAAGTATAAAAATGCTCAAACTTCATTTCACAAGGTTCAAATATAGAGAACAAGTTTGCTAAATCATTTCCATTACCAAACTACACTTAAAGAGGAAAATACCAAGTTTGAAACCAAGTGCTTCATCACTTTTTACAAGCTCTCATTGAAGAAATCTAGCGTCAATCATTCCTTCATAAAACATAATTGAAACCATGAAATTATATAGTTAAAATACTCTACAACCAAGAATGAAAATCAAAATTTCATATACTTTAAAATTTCAAGAATAGGTTCCATGACACTTGTGAAACTTTCACATGCTAAAACAAGTTCCCACAATTATAGACAACATTTAAATATAGTTTACAATTAAGATATAAGTCTAGAAGAGGGCAGTAAAGTCCACTCAGAGATACAGTACTAGCTTGAATACGGGAAAACCCCCAAAAACTACAAGCAGCGCTCGGAATTGAAACTAACAATCAAGAACCTCTATCAAGGTCTAAACCTACACTTTGAAGCATTTTATAGTCTTAGAATCAAGCGATTGAAGCATTTGATAATTTGGGTATATTTCAAGAAGCTAGAAATTGATGTAAACTTAAACTAACACCATTAATTTGGAAGATGAAATTGAGCCAAAACTTACCTTCAGAGAGATCAATTGTAGTGTGCATTAGCAGAGACTTCCAAGAGCTCTTCACCCCCTTTGTTTCTCCATTCTCACGGGTTCTTCCCTCTTCTGTTTTTTTTCTTCTAATTCCCAGAAATCCAGTTGACCAAAGGTCACTAAATGTAGCCAAACAGTATTTTGGTTGCCCCTTAGCATTTTAGCATTAACGTGGCTTACTCGCCACCTTTCCCTTTCCATTTACTTAAAGACATAAATATAAATAAAGGAATAGCCCCATTGGAATTCAAGAAAAATATCAAAACAATATGAATATCAAAAGATTAGAAATCACTAGTTCAAAATTGAAAATTTTCTATTTTTTCCAAGCTTGCAACAATAGAAAGGTTGCTCTAGAAGTTTCTAATATTCCATTAAATTTTTTTTAATATCCAATCATAAAAGTCAACTATCAAAACTTTTAAATTCCCAAATAAATAACTTCGTAATGGGGAACCATAAGTTTACAAGGACTTGATATTTCACCCCCATATATAGTTCTTCGTCATATCAACATTGATATACAAAGTTATAATCTTACAAAGAATTCAGTTGTAGGTCCTTTGATACACTCAATCCTCAGCATTTGCAACAAAACTACTTAATGGGAGGGTTCAATTCCCAATCAATGGTTCTAATCAATGCATGGACTCGAAAATCAAACAATGATGAGTGTTTATGGCACACGGCTTTTTCAATCATCAACGAATCAACCACAATGGTTCATCCAATATACTGTGCCGAAGCATACTCCTCAGTTATGTGTCATTATGAGTGGCATTCACGGTCTTTTAGAGTGGAGTGTTGATATTCCATACTCATTTTTCTCACATTTTTTATACGTTTACTCCTATATTTATTATTTTATTATTATTTATTAATTATATATATTATTTTTATATATTATATCTATAATATAAAATGAGAGATAGGAAGAGTATAAAAAAGAAGAGCGTGAAAATATCATTTCTTTTCAAGTCTATAGTACAGTATTCTGTCATAGGATAGTTTGTAAACTTATTTTCCTATAATTAATAATACTGTATCATGTTAATTAAAAAAAAAAAGGAAATCAACTCCTAATCCATGTAAAATTCAAAATTTTAATGCCAATTTAAAAACTTTTTTTCCCTCAACATTTTTTTTTGTTTGGGTAAAATATATTTGACCCTTTCAAATTTTGATATATTAAAGTATTACACTCATTCTACATACAAAATGACACTCCCTTTTTAACTAAATTAGCTAATAATAAATTTAGAATATGCTAACCGAATATTTTGTTTAACTTACATTTAACTATGGTTGTTTTTTATTTATAGAAATTAAATAACACTTTTCTAATATAAAAATGAGTTATGTTAAATTATGAATGTTTATAGCAACACATTATCAAAGTGATCTCTTTTTATATTATCAAATTTTGATTATTTAGGTTAGTTTGCCTTATGATATAAGAAAAAGAATGCAAATGGGACGAATTGGTTTAAGATGATACTTATGTATAAGCTTAGTCATTTTCTAGTTGAAAAAAGCAGGCTTTTCAGCAATATCATATGCTATTGGAGTTCAAAACCTCGCTCAGAGTTTAAAACAATAAGTTTTGTACCTTGCTCTCTCGACACTAGAATTTAAAAGCTTGTTTAGAGATTAAAAAACAAACCTCCTACCAGCTTATTCATATTTAAACTTTGTGATCTTTTACTTTAAGACTTCAATTGTTTTATTAGGGTAAAATCTTTCTTTGAAAAAAATACTTTTAAAAAAAATATTTCCACAAATTTTTTTTATTATTTTTCATATTTAATTTGATTTTTTTTCTTGACTACAATAACTTTTGTTTGCAATGGTGGCTTTTGCTAATGAGACACATATTATATTTTTAAAGAGGTAGTTGTTTTAATTTTTTTTATTTATTGTAAAAAGATAAAATATAATTTTTATATTATAAAGTTTTATTTAATTGTTACAAATTAAAATATAATGTTAGTTATAGTCAAATGCAAGTTAACGAGAATATTTTGTTTTACTTCCACCTTTAAATTTAGTATAATTTATTTGGGATATTTATTTTATTTTATGAAAGTGAACAGTTGAAAGAGGACTAGGGGAGTCTCCCTGTGTGAATGTGTCTCCCACCCTCCCTAATCACGATGATACCCTTTGTTTCTTCGGTATTTTCTTTGAAAGCGGATTGAGCTGACCAAGGACAATTCCTTTGTCCCTATTGCTGGAGTTTTCTTCTTTTGCAACCCTTCCCTGCAGAAGAAGATTCAAAATTTTCAAATCTGAACATTCAGAAAACCTTTCTTTTATAACCCTTTTCACTTTATTCTCTGTACAGTTCCAGATCTTCGCATTTTCTGGTTCCAATTCTGAGACTGGTTCCTGGTACTGTTAATCTTCCCTGATGGCTGGTCGCTATGACAGTAACCCCTTCGATGAAGAAGAAGTTAATCCCTTCTCCGTAAGTCCATTCCCCTCCTTGCTCTGCTTAGTTGTGCTGCTTTGTAGAGTTATATTTTTCAACTGGGTTTGCAGTTTTGTGTGAATTTGATCCGGTTAGGTGGATTTTGAGTTTGGAAAATCGATGAATTCTGTTTGGAGTTCAGAGTTTGGAAATTATCGCAGTTGATTGATGGTTGACTTGTTCGATACTACAAAGGATCCAGTATTGGAAATGGGGTTTTGAGTTGTTTTAATGTAAATCAGGAGAAAAGATAGTAGACCAATAATGAACATGGAACCATGTCAGAATTGGGTCCCAAAAGTGTGTTTGACGTGTTTACATGTCATTCATAATTGGATTTGTATACCCATCTAGACCAGGTCTACTTAAGAATCTCTCTGCAAATCAATTATCTTAGGTTAATATTTGTTTCTTTTGCTTTTTCTTCGGAGGATTTCTCGTTTTCTGCTAAAATTTTGCCCTTAAGAAGGTGTCTTTGGAATGAAACTTATGGACGTCTATAAGTGTATATGTTGTAAATGTTCTCCTTCTCCTACATTCTTTTAAAGTATTAACTTACATGGACTTTGGTTTGCCTAAACGCATACGATGATGTTCTAAACATCAACAATCCTTTATGGTGATTTTTTTTACTATAAGATAAGAAATTTATTAGAAAGAAAGGAAGATATAAGATATCCTCATTGGACAAGAAGAGAACAAAATAAAGCAACTGCAAGGTAAGACATAAGAACAATTGAGCCCTACAATCCCATAGGATATCTAAGTATTCAACTTGATCAGATAAAAGCTGGACAGATTCTTTAGTAGACTTGGTCTATAAAAAATATATAGACCAACCAATTAGTAATATATATGTAAGCATGTCAGAGTGGGTCCTAGTCAGTCCCACTAAAAAGTGACCGAGTTGCTTATATGTTTATTCATGATTGACTTGGTTTATATATTTTATATAGACGAAATCTACCCCCGAGTTTTTCTAAAAGCTGAGTATTGAAAGACCTCTATTAAAGACTCTCGCATTGTGCTCTGGCCAAATTCACAGGAAAAAGATATAACCATAAAGTTATAAACAGGCCTATAGGAGTTTTCCCTATATGACTAACAAACATCTGCATCACTTTCAAGTTTAAAAATACAGTTTTTCTGCTTTGATTTATTTGGTTCAGGCCCTATTTGGATTTCTGGGTGATTTACGCAAACAGCTTCAATATAATCAATATTGCACAATCACTATCGGGCAATCACAGTTTTGTGTTTACTGACCACCTTATATAATGAGTTCAGTTGTGATTTATATATTTGACCTTTATTATAAAGTTATAAACAAGCCTATAGGAGTTTTCCCTAGATGATTAACAAGCACGTGCAACTTTCTAGTTTAGAAATACTCTTTTTATTTCCTGCTTTGATGTATGTGGTTCAGACCCTATTTGGGTTGCTGGGTGATTTACACAAATAGCTTCAATATAATCAATATTGCCCAATCATTGTTGGGCAATCACAGTTTCGTGTTTATTGACCACCTTATTAAATGAGTTCAGTGTCTACGTAACTTATATATCTGAAGTTTATTATAATTTTGAAGCTGTTTAACCAATGGCAGCCAAGGTATATCTTACGGAAAGTGCAGGAAGGGATTCGAGGACCTAATTGAAAATTTGAAAATCTTTCAAGGACTAACACAGTAGTTTAGTCTGATTTTAATTTGTTACGAACTAGTTGGGCCCAAAACTATGGGGAAGTTAAGAACAGGGCTTAACCAGCAAGTACCATTAAGGAACTGGAGAAGTTACAAACAGAAACACAAATTAAAAAAGCAAAAGATGAAGAGCTGAATTGGACAACCAAAAGATTGAACATTTAAAATAGGGTAAATTACAGTTTATTTCCCTGTAGCTTGGCCCAATATAAGTTTACACCCTGTGGTTTAAATTGTGTCATTCAACTCTTATGTGGTTTGTTCTATTACTGCTTAGCCACCCTATTGTACTTTCCGTCTAAATTTTTACAGAAATAATTATGTGAATGTTACGGCGATAAACTTTTTTATTGTTAAGAGTCTATTTCTCTTATATCTTAAATAATTTCTTATTGTACTGATTCTATTGTTGGGATTAAGTTGTAAGTTTCAATTTCCAAATGTCAGCTTAATTCCAGTAATGACCTTAGAATACTATGAAACCATTCATGTTATAAGTGAAAAAAACTTTCAACAATGAAACTAATTAACGCTTTAACATTCATGTAATTATTTTGGTTAAAAGAAGGTTGGAAAATGCCACAAAATAGTTAAGTGGTAACAGAATAGGCTATAAGGGGGTTGAATGACAGTTTAAACCACAGGGGGAGTAAACTGTAATTTATTGGGGAACCCAACTCCCAAATGCCACCAAACCAGTAAACTAGAATGTGAAACACTGATATATTACTCAAAGCAGCTATAAACAACCAGAGGAGGCCCAAAATATCCAGTGGATACAAAAATGGTGAGTTTTCAAGAGACCCACCCACTCTCCAACAAAAACCGAATACAACCTACCTACTCACAGTGCTCGAAGCCCCTCCATATCCGAAATACCAGCAATAAAATTACCATACTGCCACAAACCCACTTAATAAAACGACACAGCAATACAATAAGTTATTAAAGTAAACGACACAGCAGCACAAAGAGAACTACCCACAAACAGCATAGGTAAAACGACAAGGCAGAAATAAAATGGGCAAACAGTCACAAAAACTTCTGTTGCTCTCCTGTTGTAGCTTCTTTTGGCGCCTAGCATAGGTAAACCGTATTGGAGGTTTATCATTTATCCTTATCAAAATGTTATGTGACTGTTAAGTGGTTGAGGGAGTAGGGGAAACTCCAGATAGATTGATAGAGCAGGAACTAGAGTATGCTTTCGTTCTGAATCCAATTTACAGAACTCAAGATGTACCAACCTAACCTGCCCCCCCATCCCACACACACACAAAATTCCTTGATAAGCTTGACTGGTGCATTCCATGTTTTCCTTTTGCATCATTTTTTGGGTTTTATGGCCATGCAAAGTTACTCAGTAGTCAAGTTATGTATTTGTAGTCAATGATAGATGGGTGGTTAGGGTGGGTACCTTATTACTCTCAAAGTCAAAGCATATGAGTAGAGATTAGGGGGTTAATTGGAGTTTTGTTTCATTGGTCACGCTTTAGGGGTTCCCACCTTTGAGATTGCTATCAGATACTTGTAATTGATATCAGTGAATGAGATTAATTTTACACTTCATACGGGTGTCTATACATATTTTTTTAGGCTCCATATGTTGCTATGTGTACTTGGCTGAATGAGTTAAATTATAAATTCTTTCTGTTTGCAATTAATATTTCTGATATGCAATTAAATGTGTACTCATGCAAAATTCTTCTAATTTGGTATAAACTAGCAGGACCCAAAAGTAAGGGGAAAAGCATCAAGCCAGCCAAACTATGGTGGGGGTGCGTTTTACACTACAGTAAGTTTATTATCCCTACACCAGTAATTCATATTTCTATAATTGTATGATGTTGCTTTTCATGACCCTAGGTGATGGTGCAAAGTGAACAACCTAACTGATTCAACTTCAGTGAATGTTTTTTTTTTCTCCCTTAAATTGATTAAGAACTTGCCTTGTGATGGCGACATCCTTTGCAAAGTGGGAGGAGTCATGAAAAATATTTTCTTCTTTTGTCTTTGTTCTTAGCTGAATTGAAAGGTCCTAGCTTTCCACCATCCCTTTCTTATAGGTTCACATTTAAAATTGTGATGGAACCTGGGTCTAGGTTCAAGACCAACCTTTTTGTTAAAGCACAATCTGTATTAAATATGAGGATTCTGTCACACTTTATCTGGAGAAGCGAAAGATCGATACCTTGATCTATATTTTTAGTTGTTTCCTGGCATGGTTTGAACTTAGGTGGTAAGATAATGATCATGAGGTGATTAATGAAGACAAATTATCAATAATTTGTTCCTTTCTTATTGTTCCAGAGCAACCCTTGACTCCCAGTTTGCTCACTTGATGAAAATCTGTAAAACACTCCCAACTGCTTACCTATTTCTCATGAATCCTATTATTATTATATGTTAAACTTGTTAGAATCCTGGAAGTGTTGCCCCTGCCACAAATTCAAGGCTTGCACCTCTCAATCCAGAACCTGTTGATTATAATTATGGCTTTGGTGCAACAATTGATGTGCCTCTTGACACATCAACGGTATGAATCAAACTGAGATCCTCAATCTGCACTTTTCATTTATGTATGTATTGTTGTCAGATTTAATATTGGATTTGCTAATTATGATCTATTTCACCATTAGGATTTGAAAAATAAGGAGAAGGAACTCCGGGCCAAGGAGGCTGATTTGAGGAGGCGGGAACAGGTACTTTGTTGGGATGTCTTGCTTCTCTTGGTGTTCTTCTGTGGTTTCCGTGCAGGAGTTCCCTTAGTAATTCAGTGAGATTGGAACACTCCTACTTCATGTTTTTATCTCTCCCATTAGTTGATATGGCGACTTCTCATAATTGGATTTTTAATGAGATAGGAACACTCTCCTATTGTATTTTTTCTTCCACAATCCTCTCTATCATTTTGTTGGTCATGATTACATAGTATTCATTTCTGTTGTAGACATTATTTGGGCAACTGAAATGGTCAGTGTTAGAAAACAGGCTGATTCATTAATAGACTCTGCATCTTCTTAAATACATTCCCTCATCAGATAGTGGTGTCTTTTATTCTATGTTTAGCATTTGAAAGTTGATATTTAGTTTCAACTGAGTTGGTATATACATTGCTTATCTCCTGAATTTTGTGTCAAGTAATGAAACCTGAAAATTCACCTTACCCCAGTTTTAATTTCTAATGATTTATTATAATACAGGAAGTAAAACGAAAAGAAGAAGCTGCTGCACGAGGTAGTTTTAAATTGCTTCTGGGCCTGTTAAATCTGAATCAGTCTTTTTCTTTTTCATTTGCTGGTTATATTTTGTAGTGTTCACTTTGTTTATATTGACATTCTTTTTGTTTTTGGTATTTGTGTTGGCATTCAATTGGCCTACAGTAGTTAGAGAAATTTCTTGAAGTTCTAATTTCCATAATTTTCAATCGTATGCTAGCCAGATTAAAGATTTTTATGAAGGTGTCTGTCAGTTCCAAGTATTTATGTTTCTGTCAAGCACTTAAGTTTATATAAATTCATGGTGGTGAAATATCTTGGAATATTACTAAACATGAGAGTCAAAAAGGCTTGGCTGAATTGATTTTTAAACGAGGAATGAAAAAATAAATTGATTCCTAGGTCCTCTGCCGTATTTCCAGAAACCTTATTCATTGCATGATAGTTCAGATTTTCCCTAGCAGGTGAGCTCCCACATTCACTCTCTGCCTCTAAGATCAGTCTTGCCCCTCCATGCTTTTCAACCATTTACCTTTTCTGTATCTGCAATAACAATTTGCTAGGGTATTTTCCTAAACTTTATTGTAGTACTTCTTGTAATTGTTTCTTTTCTTTACATTCACTGGAATTGTTGGTTTTAGTATTTTGGATTAACAAAAACAAATATCTGTCTATTCTATAGAAGACTAGATGCTAACTCATCTCTTAGAACAGTTTGAACTAAAAAAGTTCTTTATTCTTGGACAACAAATCACTTCATTTTCTGTTTTATTTTATAGTGATTTACTTTTGTTTTGCAGCTGGAATTGTTCTTGAGGAGAAGAATTGGCCACCATTCTTCCCAATTATCCATCATGATATTGCTAATGAAATTCCAATTCATCTTCAGAAGTTGCAATATGTTGCATTTACTACATTGTTAGGTATATTATCCTCAGTTATTTTGTTTAATTTTAACTATGATGTTATCATTTTATTATTATGCTGGAAATTCTCTTAGCTGTCTCATGGCAATTGGTTAGTTTTTCAATATTTTTTTTTGGTTCCTTTCCTGAGTCTATTTGAGCGCTCTTCTTTGTATGTTCTCTGTAGATGGGTTTTATCACCTTGCTATATTTCTTAAAATCTTAATATTTATTTTCAAGTTATAAGTTAAAAAAAAGAAAAGAAAAAGGTTTGTTATTTCTCTTTATTGGCACCAATAATTAAAACTTTACTCCCTGTACTGAAATAAGTAGAACGCATGACCAATTTTTTTTCATTTTCATTATTATTTTTATCTTAAATATAACAGTTCTATAAGAAAAGTAGAACTTTAAAGGGAACTGAAATGCATAAGAATACTAATAAATTTGTTTTCTCTGCATGACTCGAACCATTAACTCGCTAGTTTGTACTAAATTGTTTTTGTTGCCTAAGAAAATGACATGATTGATACATTCTCTATCTAGATTTTAGCATGTTGAAGATATTTTGATTTGAATTTATAGTCAAAATATGAAATGGTACCAAGGCTTGGTTATTTTGTAAGTCATTCTAAGCTATTATATACCCAAAACTTATGTAAGCCATTGAAGATGTCCTACAGTCAATGATGAGAGTGATAATATCCAGGATTGGCATTGTGCCTTACATGGAATATTGTGGCTGTCACTTCAGCTTGGATTAAGGGTGAAGGTCAGTCTAGATATGGAATAGGAATCTTTCTGTTTGGAATTCAACAGCTTGAATTATGAATATGACGTTCTCATTCTGTGCATGTGGAACTTGCCCTTGTATGCTGTAGGTGTAAAAATATGGTTCCTTTCTATTATCTACTTCATAGCAGGAGTTCCTGGAGCCTATTTCCTGTGGTATCGCCCATTATATCGTGCTAGTAGGTAATGACTTCCCATGTTTAAATGGAATTGGCTATTCTTATATACATTTCTTAATAAATTAAGCAACTGCTAGCATTTCTTCCTGTATCTTCACTTGTGTAAGAGAAAAATTGGTCTTGAGAAGCTGGTGTATTGCACTTGTGGGGTTATAATGAAGCAACCTAGAGGCTTACGAGGTTTCCAAATACTATTGTATTTGAATTTGATGATCTCCAATTCTCCAGATTTTATCCAAGGGTAGTCATGGAAGTTTTGGAATTTGGATCCCTAAAGAAAACGAAATCAATGCACTGAGCCTCTATCCGCAGTGATTGATTGAGATTGGTTTTATCAATTTTGTTGAAACACTACTTGGAGATCAATTGCATGATTTTTATTAATTTCTTTGTTTAAATTGCATTAGTTGCTTTTCATAATTCAACAGAAAGGACCACTGTTCATTGAGTCATGGTCTTAATGAAGTTTTTTTGAACAGTTTGATAATCCACACAAAAGAAGGCTTTGATTTTTTATGTGATTTAGAGGTTTCTGAAGGAAGAGAATGAGATTCTCTAAAATTTGTGCTACATCTATTGTGAATTGGTGTTTTTGATTTGATAACAATGCTCAGATATTTAAGGTTATGTCGTTGCCATTATTTTAGAACATAGTAGAATCCATGGCATGACATTGCTATGATGATCTGCTTTCAGCATTTTTGGAGGGGTTCGACTAATGGGTATCTAATAAAACTGGAGACTCTATTGTTTCCGTATTGTTCTTATATTGTATACCCCTTTTCTTCGGGGTGGTTTCTTGTCCTACTCTTCTTTTCTTGCCCCTCTACTTTTTCAATACATTTTCTTTCAAAATAGGGAAAAAAAAGCATTTCCTGCTTATAGTATCTTTTAGTATTCCATATACTTCTTTGCTTCTGTCTTATATTAATTTTATTCAACAAAATGTGAGAATCCTGTCCCGACAAATAATACTGCTATAATGCTTAGAAGCATTGTTGAGATCAAGGGTAGGCATATATGAGCTTGCATTTTGATCCTTCTGATTTGGCAACACTTTGCCTTTTGAATTTGCTTCATTTTTACTTTTGCAGGAATGAGAGTGCTTTAAAGTTTGGATGGTTTTTCTTGTTTTACCTGGTAAATTGATTATATTTCTTAATGCACTTAAGATATTGCTTCAAAAATCAGGAGTCTAATTATTCTCAATTCTATTTCTGCTTACAGCTTCACATAGGATTCTGCATCTTAGCTGCAGTTGCTCCTCCTATAGTTTTCAAAGGAAAATCTCTGACGTATGTCTCTATAATTTATATTATTTTATTGACACTAATATTGCTTATCCCTACTATGGCTTTTATTGTGGTATGTCAGTGACAGAAAGCAAGGAGACTGAGCATTCAAATTTGTTTTCCTTACAGAAGACAGGGTCCTTTTTTTGTCATTTGTAATATAGTAAAAGAAAAAGTACATTTATGAGGAGCGTGAATTTATGTGGGTATATATATATTGAATTTGACTAACTTGAACCCTGGACATTTTCACCATCACCCTCTACTTCAATTACTTGAGCTGAAGCCGAGGTGTTTTGTAGAGAATCAAACATGTTGGCGTGTGTTAAGATGATGTGAGGTTTAATGAGAGTATTCCATAACTATGAGTGGGCTTGAGTTTTTCTCATTTATTTCCCTGATGGTTTCGTGCTCTCTACTCATTGATACAGAGGCATTCTTTCTGCCATAGATGTGGTGGGCGACCATGCTTTGGTTGGGGTGAGTATGCCTGTACTGAAATGTTTCTTATTCCTGCATCTGTTTAAATTCTTAAGCTAGTCATTTTATAAATTGTTGAGTCAAATTTTAGACTTGCTAGTATAATTTAAGATTTGTAGCACATGTTACATGGTCTTCATGCAGATACTGCAGAAATTAACAGATATATGATTCTGCTTCTGATTGATCATTCATTTCGCTTGTTTGCCTTGTAGATTTTCTACTTTGTTGGGTTTGGATTATTCTGCCTTGAAACATTGATTAGCATCTGGGTTATTCAGGTATATGATTATGCTTCTCTTTATAGAATCTTATACCAAATGTTGTGATTCCCTTACCACTTATCTGCTTGGTTTGATTGGTTTTATACAGCAAGAATATATGTACTTCCGTGGCAGCGGTAAGGCTGCTGAGATGAAGCGGGAGGCAGCAAGAGGAGCAATGAGGGCTGCAATATGATAAATCGCCTTGTGAAGGCAGTATGGGTGCCTTACGTGTGGATCTATTTTGTAAATTACAAGCTGATAGAAGAGCCACTAGGAGTAGGCTAGTGGTGACGTTGTTTACATGAGATCCTAAATTTGAACTTGTGTGTTTTCATTATAGCAAAAGAAAAAACAAATTACAGATAGAAATAGACAATTGAGCGTGAAATTTGATTGTATGATTGTTTGTCTCTCGTTTAGCATGCTACCTTTGATGTGGTTTGTTAATTGTTAGTGTATAGGGAGAACGTCTAGACAAACAGTGGCTTGGCCTGGTAGGAACATGCTATAATTTTGTTTAGTTTTGATTCACTTTATAGCTTCATTGTTAAGTTGTCCAGAAGCTAGGCCTTTTAATCTTAGAGGACCAGCACCAGAAAGCAAATTCACTGCCAGACGGACCTAGAGAATAGAGTTTTGAAACAAAAAATCATAAGACAGCTTGTCTTTCTTTCTTTCTTTTCTAAATCAAAGACAACTTGGCCTGAATTTGATTACGTTGTGCTTGGATAAAGAATTGTAGGTAGTGTTTGGTAGCAGGAAAGTTTTTATTTTCTTGGGAAAGTTGGATGGGAAAGAAATATTCTCTTGTTTGGTAGAAGGGATGACAAATTTTTTCCAGGAAAAAAACTTACCCGGGAATAAATTTATGAAGGATTTTAGGAAACAACATTTCCATCTGTTTTGGTGGGAATGAAACTTTCCTGGGAATGGACAAAATTTAGGGATGGGAAATAACCCAACTAACATTTTTATATTTAATAAAAATTTTATTAAAATTATTTAATATCGTGAAATTATCAAAATATATAAGTTATTTTATTTAAATTTTTTAAAATTTAATTAAATGATATTTTTAGAAATTTACTTATATTCCTAGAAAAATGTTACCTAAACTAAATATATAAATAAAAATTTCTTAATAATGCATCATAATATTCCCAGGAAAGTTCAGTGCATACCAAACATATTTTATCAATTTTCTTGAAATCTTATTCCCAGGAAAGAGATTCCCAGGAATGTTAACTTTTCAGTAAAATAATTTTCCTAGTACCAAACGCCACCGTAAGGTAATATATCAAATAGACAAATACTACATTCTAAAATAATGTTATGACTATATTGGTTTTACAAAGGTGTACGTGTATTTTAAGTTGAGTCACTATTTTTTTTTATACTTCTTACATTTTTATTTTTAATTATTGATATATTATAAAATAACGATAGTAATAAATTAAAGATATTAATAGAGTAATGGTACTCATAATTTTTTCATGCGTTCCATCTCACCTCATATATTTTATTTTATTATTATTTATAATATATCATCATTTATTATTATTATTATTTTATAATATATTAATGATTAAAAGTGTAAAAAAAAAGTGGTGTATAAATATTATTACTCATAATAATATAATATATCAATAATTCAAAGAGAAAATATAAGAGAGGTGTAAAAAAAAAAAATGTCAAAATAACATTACTCTTTATGTTTTTCATCCATCTTTGTTAACTTAACATTTAACAGTCACATTACTTGCATGTGATCATTTATCCCATTATCAATTCTTCGTTGCTTAAAATTATAAAAATATATTTTTTATAAAATTAAAACTTTTAATAAAAAATATTTATTTTCTTTTCTCTCTCTTTATCTCTCTCTCTCTCCCATCCCTGCAACTTCCTTCTCTCTCTTATGCGTTTGCAATAATAGATTTTCTGGCTTCCGATTCTACGTCAAAGTGATATCAGAGTATGGTTTTTTCAGGCTCAACTAGTGGAGACACGAGAAAACACTCTAGCAAAGCTAGTGGCTATATGGACTACCATTGAAACCTAGAGGCATGTGACGGAGGACGCAGTGGCTAAACAACAACACCAAATGACTGAGTTTAGGGCCATACTTGCAAAACTGGGTGTTAGGGGTACGCGTAAGGAGACTATAGCAGCTGTTGAGCAGAGATGAGGTGTTGGGCATGCTCGAGGAGTGGGAATTCACAATACCTAGGACAAAGTGCTTCATTTCTCATAGAAAGATTGAGAGGCACTACTGGAAGTAAAGTTGAAAATGAGAACTATGTTGAAGGAAGCAATGGTGGTAGTACCATATCAATGCAGCACAAGGATGTTCAAACATAATTTGTAGAAGAGACAAAGGGGTTGAACGAATTGAAAGAAAGGGATATAGGATTTTCAAAATATCTAGAAAGTTATTTTGAGGTGAATGAGCAAAATAAAAATGAATCAGATCTAGATGATAATTTGAGTTATCTGCCTATTGTAGAATATGAAATGCAAACACCCCTTGTCAATATGTTTTAAGCCTAATATGATTATGATTCAGATTAATGAAACTGTAGAGGTGTCATATAGTGATGCATACTATTTAGGAAAAGCAAGAGGATGCTTAAATTGGTTATCTAGTGATATGAATGGAGTTGGAGGGACTAATAATTCTAGTTCATTTTTGGGAGGTGTGTCTGATGATGTTATTAGGAATGTGTTTGAGGTAACTAAATTTCATCATTCAGTTTCATTCAATGGTGATGTTGTTATAAAACTCAAATTATGCCTATGTGTGGTGAAGTTTGTAATCCCTTAGATTTTTGTGACCCTATATAGTAGGTACAATGAGAAGATTGCTAAGACAATTTTTGAAACTAGAATTCTTGAGTCACAACTCTACAAAGGGCATGCAAATATTATTTTATAAGCCAAATCAGCTGAGATGGCACATGAACTTATAGGTATCTAGCGTGCCATCCTTCTAACATCTACTTATCATATTTTGCTGGTAGTGCCAAAGAGAGTTTATGATGATAGCATGTGGCTTTTAATGTTGGCGATTGACTTATTGAAACAGGGCAAAGGTAATAAAGTTCCTAAAAGTGAAGAGTACATGGCCACTCCTAATTTTATACACACTAAATTGCAGGATAATATTTTATTCATGAAATCACCATTTTTTATTAGGCCTGCATTTGAACGTGACTGATTGAAATTTACAACTAAGATATTGCAGAAGGAGTGGCAAATAAAGAAGGAGGAAGTTAAGAAGATATGTAGTTTGGCAGTACATCAATTGCATTGATCCATGGGTTATATTCATATTAACTCTAATGGAGTTTTATAATGTCTTTACATCCTTCAAATTCTAGGATGAAAGGGCGTTCTTGTCATTGAATGACATTGAAAATCTCAATAAACAAGTTATGTGGGATATTACTATCTTTGATGTAGTGGTTAATCTTCCTTGGAGAAGTACTGCATCATAGTATTACAACTTGGTAATGGAGTTAAGATCTATATGCTTTATGTGCACAAATGGTCTTGAGTCTGTCTCTTCAAGTGTTAGGAAAGAAACCTATTCTATGTTTGGGCATGGCTGTGAGGTCACATTGATGAATTTTGACCAGCCACGAAAGGTTTCTATGTTTGAGAAATTTGGTGCTTCTATCTTCATGGCATCTTGTATCATCCCTTATGAGTCCATTTTGAAACAGTTTAAGGTCTTTGTTCTCATTGAATTACTTAATGCTCACTTTTCTCCGCCAATATATGGCGCAGTCATAGAGTTGGTCACTCATATAGGCAAATTGCATTTAAAGGATGAATATGAAATCTTGGAAGCTTTTTCTCAACCAAATATGGTTTTAGTTGTCGCTTCTTCTATTTTTGGTGTTTATGTTGTTTCAAAATTTCGTTCATTTGCTCTGGAAGTTGACTTAGAAAATGTGGATTGTAGATCAACACATTATGATGCTTTATTGGCCAGAAGACAATAATAAGGGTGAAGTTATGGTTGTTAATATTGATCGGGATAATGGAATTTCAAAAATTGAGCTTTCATTATATTATGTTCATATATGTTTTGTCTTGAAGGAAATATTCTCATATTCTCTTTGGGTAGAAGAATTTTTGTACCTCAACCCAAACTCGTGGACGAGTTTTTCTTAAGAGAGAGGACCTAACGTAGAACAAGTTATCTTGGAGGTTCTTAGACAAGCTAGATCATCAAAAGAAGTCTAGGAAATAAGTGTCTTCATGCTATTTTTGTTATATTACTGTTGTGTAGTTATTTTTCTGATGTAGTTCTGTTGTAGTGTTGTGTTAGTGGCTTTTTTGTTATTTTATTTTAGCATATTACTAATTTGGTCATTTGGAGTTGGTTATGAGGGGCATTGTTGTCCTTTCACTTTGTATTTTCTTTTAAAACATTTCTGATGTAAACTGAAAGATAAATGAAATATTCAGATCAGAATTGCTCTGCTACAGTTTTTGGTAGCTTATTCTCTTGCAACCCGATAGGGATTGTTGCAGAATTTTGCGTTTGCAAGATTGTTAATTGTTGTTCTAATTGAATCAACTTTCGGTTCTGCGTCACTTTTCTCATTGGCAACCAATTTGTTTTTTCCTCCTCCTTTTTCTTCATTCTTTGTCTTCGTCTCTTTTGCCCTTTTATTCTCTGTTACTTTCTATCTCCCAAATCTTCAAATTGCACCATTTAATATAACACGTAAGAGAATGATTATGCCATATGGGATGCAGGTAGAAGCTTAATTTCTAATCTGGTTGATGGGTTCCTGTTCCACAAGGCAACATTATATGATTCATTTCAGTAAGAACTGGACGTTCTGGTCGTGGAAAATGTCACGTGCCTGAATTTTTCAATAAATTCATCAAACAATTAAAATTAATAACGTACTATTCTTAAGAACCTCCCTATCTAAGAACATTTGGGTGTGACTGAAAAATACGTAGGGCTTGTGGTACTGAGTTTTACTGCATGTGCTGAAGCATTGTGTAAAACATGGAAATTAGTCATGTGCTTGCCCACTAGACAATTTTCCACAAATCCAAGTCCACAATTTAACTCATTTTAAATCTCAGAAAGCATATATTTCACCTTACCCATTAATTTGGCAATGTTTTGAAAAAATGTTTTGCCATTTGAATTATGATATTTCAAGTAAGTTGCAAAAGACAAGAATGATGGAGAAAAGAGAGACAGGGAGCTTCTCCTATGGCTATGGCAGTAGAAAATCTTCAGAGAAGGGAGAGAAAGGGGGAAAAGAGAGAAAGAGAAGATGAAATAGGAGTTAGTTTAAATCTTTGAAGGATGGGAATGAAATTGTGGAAGAAAATTTTCAAAAATGGGTTACAGAAGAGCCTTGAAGCTTCAGTTGAGAGAAAAAAGAGAAAAGAAAATAAAGGGCTATTTGGAATGGTTTTGGTGGTGTTTGGAAGTGTTTTCAAAAATTTTTTTTTGTTTTTTTATTCTGCGAGAACAAAAAAACTCGTTTCGGTAGCTGTTTTCATCAGTTGTTTTTAAAAACTGTTTTTCGAAAACACTAACTAGAAAACAAAAAAAACAAAAACAATTTTTTTGTGTTTTGGCTTGTTTTTGTCATCTGTTTTTTAAAAAAATGAAAAAACACTGATGAAAAATATTTTTATCCAATCAAGTTTTTTATTTTTTTGTCCTATAAAACTATTTTTTAGAGTTGTTTTCAAAAACTACTTTTAAAAACAATAAAACAAAAACCGTTCCAAACAGCCCCAAAATTGTTTTTTAAAATAATTTTTGAAAACAATTCTAAAAAATAGTTTTATAGAATAAAAAAATAAAAAATTTGTTTAGGTAAAAATATTTTTCATCAGTTATCTTTAGTGTTTTTTAGAAAACAGATAAAAAAAACAAGTCAAAACATAAAAAAATTATTTTTGTTTTTTACTTACTGTTTTCAGAAATAGTTTTTAAAAATAACTTATGAAAACAGTTATCCAAACAAATTTTTTTATTCTCACAAAATAAAAAAATAATTTTTAAAAATAAAACCAAACGGGCCTAAGGTTTTAAGAGAGAAAATGGGTTGTAGCAGAGAAAGACGTTCTTTTAGACTAAGTTCTTTTTTTCTCAACTTTTCAGCAGCTTTTAAATTTGTTATTTAATTTTTGTTGGTTTTATTTATGTTTTATAAATTACACAATAATATTAAGTTTATTTCCAAATAACTACACTAATCAAATTCGTTAAGTGTTGCCTATGTAACATATGTAACAAGTTAATTGTTAAACATTTAAATGCCGTGTCACATCTTACAAATCTCCCAAACGACACTGTTTAATGGTCATGGTGCCCTCTCCTTTCTCGTCAGAACGATGCCGTTTGGGCGTCTCTTACTTCCCCCTTCTCCTTCACGAGGTTCTTCCTTCACGATCGCATTTCAATATGTTCTCACCATTTGCGTTTCAATATCTTCTCACCATCTTCTCATCCTTCTTGTTTCATTTTCCCTAATTAAGCTAATCGATTGACGAAACCCTAAACTCCTTCAAGCTCGGTGAAATGGCGAATCAGTTTTTTCTGCAAGCTGAACAGCAAGCTCACTAGACTCCTTCAAAAGGCGACGTTCAGCTTTGAATCACCTGGATGGGATGAATCAACAGCTAGTGAGTGCCGCACTGTTACAGGCACTGGACGCTGGACGTTATCTGAAAACAATGAACAAAATAATCCGGGTTAGATTAATTTTTTGATATGTATATAGTCATTATTGTGAATGGAATGAAATGACTTACTAGTCTTGTGGCATTGACTCCTACTATCTAATACATATGACATACTGACTCTTGAGTTCAATTCCAATGACTTGCATTTTTGTGTGCACCTGTTTTCTGTGGAGAGAGAGATAATAAGGTGAAGAAAAAGAAATCAGAAGGTACATGAGTATATCTTTTTCGTAGCCGTATTTTTGTTTGCATAGGTGGTTGGTGTGGAACCTGCAGAGATAAGTGTATTCTCAGGAGATAATCTAGGTGGGACTCTTTTTACAAACTATTTAATGTTAATTATTTTTTTAAAACTTTGTATTTTGGGTTTTCAGCATAATTTTTATTTAAAAAAGATGTGCTTGTCAGCTCTTCAATATGATTTGTATATTTCTTCCTCCCTTGAATGCATCACAAGTATCACTGCTTTAATGGTTACTGCTAATTAAGTGGGGCTTACTGGATCTGTCCCATATGATAATCTCTCTCTTTCTAGCGTTTGGATAATTGTTCCTGCTTTTCATGTTCCCTTTTTGGTGTTTGGTTTTTCCACTTATCCAATTCATGTAGTTACATTTGGAGGCACTGTTCAACTTTGTGTGAGCATACTTCTAAGTGTTATCAGTGTATGATTGGATATATAGTAGATTACTAAATAGCTTATTGTCCTGTTTTATTCCATTAATTCACTTTCTTGTACACCGACTTGAGGAAGGTTGAGAATTAGAAATGAGTGATAGTTACCATGTTCATTTTAACCTCATAAAATAGTAAAAAATAATAATATTAAAAGGAGGAAGACTTCGATTTCTATTCATTTATTATCAATTCTTTGGTATAATTAATTGTTTCTATGCTGTGTTTTGCAGCACTATTAACTGCCCATTTGGTGAGAGCTGCCACTTCTTGCACTTGGTGGTTATAATGTTGTTGCCCAAATGATGAATTTAGCACCTGCTGCGCCTTCAACATCTAGAAATATGTCAGCCCCACCACCAGCACCAGCAAGCACAGCACTAGAGCACATCCCTAAGGTATTACTTCAGTTCTTACATAATGAACAGTTGCCAATTACCTCAGGCACAGTGTAAAGATTATGGCACATACCATAGCAGCAATAATACATATGTCAAATAGCCCACAGTGTAAAGATCATGTATATAGCCAACTAGCTCTTTCTTAATCAGCCCTTAACTTATGATAGTTTAGAGAATAAGAAAGGAGAAGAGCGCAAGCAATTTGCACTTTAGAATATTTAGTAATAGCTGAAAAGGACTTGTATTTCAGGAAAAGTAATATTCTTAATTATTTATTATATTATATTATATTATATTTAAAGCTTCTGAATTTGCAAGGTCTTAGCCTATTTTTGGATTTGATTAGTTGTATTTCCTTGCAACAAAAGCATCTTTGCTTAATTATTATGTTGCTTATATGGTTTATGGGTTTGCCTTTGCAGGTCTATCTGATGTTGTTGTGGTTATAGATCAATATGAAAGGCCTTGATGGAATTCAAGGTCCAGTATATGTTGGTACTGGAACTGTGTTCAACAAGCAGGCATTATAAAAATTATTTTGTTTAGGATAAATAATTGTTTGATAGGAAAAAATGCATAGGACCCTGAACTATTACCCATTTGCAAGCTGCCACCCTGAACTACAAAATTTGAAAAATAGACCCTCAACCATTACAAAGTGAAAATTTAACCTTCCATCCCAATTATGTTCAAAACTTAACGGTGACCTTATAGGTGCACGTGATCCACTTGCCACGTGGCATGAAATAAGTGGCTATTATACTTAATGACCATTTCTCCCGATTTAAAAAGAAATTTAAGAATTAAAAAATGATTAAAATATTATAAAATAAATCCCGAAATAATAAATTCCCTATAACTCCAACCTACCCATCATTTCCCTCCCACTATCACCATTTGCCCTCTAAAAAAATCTCCCACTTGAGAGTGTTCATCTATTGATGACCCACTAAGAATCCTTCCTTGCAACGCATGAGAGAATCATCATGGTCGTGGGTTTCTTCCATACTCTTTGCATGCAAATATGGGGAGCCATTATCAATGATACCATTTTAGCAAGGAAAGTATGCATTCTTGGCGCTACGCATAGTGTAGGGTTATTGTATTTTGATCTAGCGAGAGATTTTCGATGGGAAAATTGTTTTTTGTTGTTGATTTGCTTATCAATGACATTTTCCCTAATTTTATTTTGGGTTTCCTCAATGGCATTGCTATTTGCTAGTTGCCTTAATTTTATTTTGTTGATAAAATTTGAAATTCCTCTTTGTTTGAACATTTGTAACATATGATTATTTTATAGATGTTGAGAATCACCATAGGGGTACTCTACAGTGGATACTCGATGTGGCATACTTGGATGGGCTTTTATGTGTGTGGAAAAACGTAGATACTGTGACATACTGATAAGATATCCACGATATCATTTGTTAAAGAGTCTGAGTTGTTAGGGTATACAAATGTGGATGGGGTTTTCTATTAGTTTTGTGGTGAGTCATTTGAAGATGGGCTAAGGAGATGATTACAGAGGAACATGTGTTGAGGGTTGTAAAAACACTGAGGGAAGAAAGTCATAAAGTTTTGGATGTTTACATAGAACATGGGATAGATGAGTGTAAACTTTTGGAGGAAGAATTTATTGGATGGACAAATCCGTCCCTTCACATTGATAATCCTTTTTCCATTCCCCCTGAAACTGAGCACAACCCCCTGAAAATGAGTAGCATCAAACCCCCCTCCCCTTGAAAAAGAGCAGCATCAAACCCCTCCCCCTCCCTTTGAAAATGAGCAACATCAAACCCCTTCCTTCCCCCTGAAACTAAGCAGCATCAAACCCCTCCCTCACCCTTAGTATCATGAGCATCCTCCCACTCCCCTTGGAACTGAGAGCGAGTTACACTCCTCCACCCCCTGAAAGTGAGGCTTAGCAGATTTCCAATAAGATATCCTTAGGAGTCTTTGTTTGAAACTAAATTTTGATATTGTTGTATTTGGAGAAGTGATTTTAACAATATATTCATGTAGGTTTGGGGTTACAATATCTACTTTGCCCTATGTTTGATTTGATATTAAGAAATTGGGTATTTTGATCATTATTCTGGCATCCATCTTTTGAATTAGTTTTGATAGTAGTTAGTATGATATTTGTATTGTGAGAAGATTATAACTTTTTTGGCTCATTACTCTGGAATTCTTCGCTGGTTCTAATTGCTGTTTGAATTACATTTTAATTGTGTCTCTAATTCGAATGAAAATGATGTGGGTCTCGGTGAGTTACCATTCTGCATGATGCTTTAAGTTCTGTCAGTTGTAGGTATGGCTTGATTGAGAAGATCTATTCGATAGGTTAAAATGATTAAGGATGATGTGGTTTGAAGTTGATCCATAATTGCATGAACAAATTCTCAATATTGGCTCCTAAACAATTTGAATTTAAATATGAATGAATGTTGACTTAGTATGAATTGAGTAACTCAATTTATTTTCACTCTCATGGTCACTCTTGCCTTGTTGCTGTCTGATGTTAGACACCTTTGGAATTTTGTTTATTCAACAGTCAAATGGGCTTTTACTTTAATGAGCAATTTAATTCAATCAAAGTTGTTGCTTTAATCTCATTTCTATTTATTAATATTTATGGGAATACATTCTGACGTTATTTTGATCTTGGACCTGAGGGTATCTTGCTCTCCAAAAATGGCAGGCGCCTATGAAAATTATGTGAGGAAAGGAAAGGCTATGGACATTTAATGGAATTTGCAAACAGGTTCAATTTCTCAATCTTTGAATGATGATATAATGTGTGGATTGCATGATGCTATTTATTCTTTTGCCTTATTTTAGTTTTCTACCTGTTTTATACCCATACACTATCTGCATGTTTAATTTATTTCTATGTCATGCTTTTTAATTTATTCTTATTTTATGCCTCTTAACCTTTAATCTTAAAATTGTCATTTTAGACCTTAAGTAAAATTCATTATCAATTAAATAGATCAAAGAACATTTTAGAACTCCAGTGGTCCATCCTTAAATTAATTTGGGTTCCAAAGATTCACTTTGTAATTCGAGATTGCGTGGATACATAGGCCTTAATGGTTCTAAAAAAGAACAAGATTTTCCCCTAAATAATTTCAGGGGCCATTTTGTTCCATTCTTTTAAAAGGGATTTCAATGATCACTTCATATTCCATAAGTTGTGAGTGGAGGTCTTTTCTCCTACACAATCCTATTTTCTTAGACTATGAGTGGAGATCAATTCTCCCACACTGTTTTACTTCCTTAGGTTATGAGTGGAGATTCATCTCCCACATAGGCTTATTATTCTAGGACTGTGGGGCTATTTATTGTCCCAAAAACTGTTTTTTATTTTAAAAATTAATTTTTTTTATTTTGGCATTTTGTATGAAATTATTTTTATAAATGCTTATTTTAAAAATAAGTAGAAATGTAGCTTATTTTTGAAGCAGGAAAATTATGTTTAAGAAATAATCAAGTCCAATGGAAGAGAAAAAATTTTGTAGATAAATATACCTTTAAAATATTTCACAAATTTTTTAAAAAGTACTTTTATATGTTATTTTTAATAATTTTACATACTAAAAAGCACTTTTATATTTTTGTATCCAAACGCAAAACATCTTATTTTTTTCAGTAAAATCACTTCTGAATAACTATATCCAACCACCAAATACTTGATTTTTTTAAAAAATAACTTTTATTTAAAACATATGCTCAAATGCACAAGCCTATCCAAACTGCCCCATGTGAGTAGAGTTTTATACTTTCTTACAGTCTTATTTTCTTAGGCTGTAAGTAGAGTTTTATACTCTTATACTGACCTGCTTTCTCAAACTATAAGTGGATGTTTATTCTCCTAAATTGTTTGAAATTCACTATATGGGAGGGATCACACATCCCATCTAATCAAAATTTTCAATTATTCTCGAACTATGTAGATATTGATATCTTTTGGGGTACATAGGCACTTACTTAGTAAGACATGTATACTTTTTTCAGCCTTTATCTTTTTAATTGTCTTAATAAAATGGGGTAATTAAATTATATTAAAATTATGATCTAGGGTAACCATCTTTAAGGTAGATGTTATGGGATGCCTAATACCTTATCCGCGTGTAATCAGACTTTCAAACCCTTCATTTGGTTCCAAGGGTCAATATATATTTTTTGGGATTACAATTATCCTATTAAATTAACTGCTGTCGACTCTTTTTCCTTTGCATTTTTCCTTAAGCGCCTAAAGTCATAAAAGGTGGCTTTTTATCGGCTGTCACGCTATGATAGTTTGGTTACTCCACTAGGTACAATTGGAGAGTTAAACCCATAAAGGGTTGTTTGTGCTTTGTATGTGATTTGATTATCCTTTCCATTTTGTTGTTTTAATTGTTATTTATCTATTTCAGCATGTTGTAAATATCTGCTTTAACTGCTATACCTAATTGCTTTACTGCAGTTCTGGGTGTATTTGTTTTGCTTTTCATATGGCATGAACTGTACATAGGGTAGACGACGATAACTGCAATATACTATTTACACCTTACGGTAGATGACCAATAATTACTTTTTGTTTGTTTGTTTTGGGCAATCATTAGGACCAAGGTTTGTATGTTTTTCACACATACACTGTACACTATACACAATCCTTGAATACACATTTGGACCCTATACTTGAGTCAGTGGGAAGCTTAGGTTAGAAATGGAGGTGGTATAGTGATTCTTAATGGGATTTATTCTCCTAGGTATTCATGAAAGCTTTTGCTTAGATTGTTAACTCACTTATCTAGTTGGTTGCATATGGAGGCTTTGTCTATCTATGTAGTCACACTGGGAAGTTGAGATTCTCATTGTTTCAATGGAGGCAGTTTGTTCTAATGAACATTCCACTAGGAGCATAGACCTACCCGAAGCCAATGTACTATTAAATTAGGACCTGACCATTTAGGATAAACCCTTCTACCCTAAGATTATCCTAAATAGGGCAATGAAGAGCGTCCTCTCTTTCTCTCTCTCTCTCTCTCTCTCTTTTACACACCGCATTACATGTATAAAAAGAAAAAATTTCTGCATACTTTATCTTTTTGTTGTTCTCAACACGACAATCTCACATTTTTTTCATTACCATTATAGGGCTTTGTGTCAAGGTTCTTAAAATATTGAAAATAAAAAAATGGTATTAAAGATGGACTCAGACACTAATCAGATAAGGAAGGAGACTAGTGTGGCTATATAAATAGCAGTATTAAATAGATTGAAGGGTGTTCAGAGAATCAATAGAGATACGACATGGGATGATTTTGAAGTTAATTCACATACCTGTTTAGTGTTCAGCAATTAAAGCTTTACAGTCATTTTGGGACAATTTGTTTAGATGCTTCACTTTCCTTAGTGCTCATCTCACACTAACTATAGAAGAGTATGGGACAATTATTGATTTACTTGTATTGAGGCATGCCAAGGTTTTTACTTACCTAGGACATAGTGTTTCCGACATGGTCATAGTAGGTTTATTAAATAAGAGTGCTTATGAGATTTTGGCCAAAATAGTTAAGCGAGGGTAAACAGAAGGTCTGTCTCGGGTATATTTAGAGAAATACTTAGAAGAACTAGCCAATGGTAAGCAACGGGCTTTATTTGTCGAAATTCTAACATTAACGATATATGGACTAAGTATTTTCCCCTCAATACTTTGTGGATCGGGATTCCATAAGTGTCTATTATGCGGTAAGACACTATGGTGTCAACCCAATTCCTGCTATTCTGGCAGAGACTATTCATACTCTTAATTTTTCCAATGAGAATCAAGGAGGGAAAATTAAATGCTGTTACCAATACTATATGTCTGGATGGCTACACATCTCCTTGGGAAATTACAATATTCTAGAATGCCAAAATTAGAACCATTTGAATTCTTTAGTGTAATAAAGATTGAAAGTTGGAATATCTCAGAGTGGGTTCAGTTGTGCAGTGAGGTAAGGAGGGACTTTTCTGAGGTCAGAAAAGAGTAAGAAGCTTGGGATTTTTTGGTGGAATTTGTGACAGTTTAGTTTCTTGAAACTGTAGGGAAGTAAACTCTTTTTTTGTCTCCCATTTTTTATGTTGCTAGTCTGGTAACTCTATCAGACTTTTTTCTCTTCTTCTAGTGCCTTCTATGTGAAGAACTATGATAAATGGAGGGTTCTATGAGTCTGAGAAACACTTGGTTAAAATCTCAAGAATCCACAAGTGAAAAGGGGGCTTTGTGTTTAGATTGAAGTTTTTTATATTAGGATCCCTACTTTTTAAAAGAAAAAATATAATCGCTTCCTTATTTATTTTATTTTGATGTGTTTTATCTTATTTTGATCCGTGTTTTTTTTATTTAAAAATATTTTCTTATTTTTTATTTTGATCCTTATTTATTTTATTTTGATATTTGCTTTATATTATCTTGGTCTATGTACCTTTCTATTAAAAATCATTTTCATTTCATTTTATTTTGATGTGTTTTATTTTATTTTGATCTTAGTTCTTTTTTTATTAAAATTCTCTTTTATTTTATTCTAATCCTTATTTGTTTTATCTTGACCTTTGTTTTATTTTATTTTAATGTCTTTTTTTATTAATTTTATTTTGATCTTTATTACTCTATTTTCATAGATGTTTTATCTGATTTTGATATGTGTTCTTTTTTTTTTATTAAAAATCAATTTTATTTTATTTTGATATGTATTTTATTTTATTTTGATATTAATTCTTTTTTATTAAAAATATCTTTTATTTTATTATGATCCTTATTTATTTTACCTTGATCTTTGTTTTATTTTATTTTCATATGTGCTCTTTTTTATTAAAAATTGTTTATTTATTTATTTTATTTTGATAATTATTTACTCTATTTTGATAGATGTTTTATCTTATTTTGATATGTGTTCTTTTTTTTAATTAAAAATCATTTTTATTTTCATATGTGATTTATTTTGTTTTGATGTGTGTTCTTTTTAATAAAATTTGTTTTTATTTACTTCTTTTGATCTTTGTTTTATTTTATTTTGATGTATTATTTTGATTTTCATTCTTTCCCTTTTTTCTGATTCGTAAGGCATAAGCTTTCCTCATTTTCCTATTATTTCACCTTATTTTCGTTAACTTCCCCCTGAAATGTTTGTTTTCCTCTCTCTTAAGTTCTTTTTAAATGTTTACAAATAATGTGGGGTACATACTTTCTTTCCCAAATTTCTCTATAGATATTTTCCCTTAGTGATTCCAACGATTAGTACTCCACATTGACTAAATTCTTTCTCAGCTTTGGGTGGGGATCTAATGCCTCGCAATATCAATCGGCCTTGGGTGGGGATTTAATGCACCCTCATTGTCCATCTCTTTCGACTTTGGGTGAAGAATTCATACCTCCGCATTGTCTAAACTTCGCTATAGGAAAGAGATCATACATCTTACCTAGTCAAACTCATTAGATTATTCCCAAACTATGTTGATATTGATCGCTTTTGGATTACGTAGGCACTTACCAGTAAAGCAGGTATGGTTATTTCATCTTTCATTATTTTCTTCATCACGTTAATAAAAATGGAATAATTAAGTTATATTAATTTAAGCATAAATAATTTAAGATAACCATCATGAGGGGTGGACGTTGTGGAGTGCCTAACACTTTCCCTACATATAATCAGACTCCCGAACTCTTCATCTAGTTCTAAATGCTAGTGTCTATTTAGATATACCTTTTTTTCTTCGGCTGTCACGTTATGATAGTTTGGCGACTCCACTAGGGATAGTTGGAGAGTCAAGGCCTTTATGGGTTCTTTGTGCTTTGTATGAGTTTGATGAATTATTTTTACCCCCTCTTTGTTATCATAAGTTCTTGAGTGTTTAATTGCTTTAAGCGCATCATGTAATTGTTTGCTTTAGCTGGTCTAGCAATTATGCTTAATTGTTTTATTGCAATTATATATATGTGATTGTTTAACACTTTCCATATGGTATGAATTGGGTGAACTTTAGGGTAATGACAATAACTGCAATATCTATTTACACCCTAGAGTAGATGACAAATAAATGTTCTCTTCTTTTTTTTTTTGGGTTTCTTTTTTAGGTAAAACATTAGGACCAATTGGGATTCTATACAACATGGTATGCGGCTGTTTGTTTCAGCTTATTTTTAAAATAAGTTACTTATATTCAAAAAATAATATTTTATAATGAAATTGTAATTGTTTGTTTGAGCTTATGTAAAAAGAATAAGTCAATGAGTAAGTTAAAAATCTCCATTCTAGAGAAGTTAAAAAAGTTGACTTCTCCATATAAGGAGAAGAGACAGAGGAGAGAGAATAACATTTAACCAAAATTGCCCCATATCCTCGACAACCCTTCACTCACCCTTTTACCTTAACAACCCTTCTTCCATTCTTCCACCGTAAACGGCAAGCCGCTGACTCGACTATCGTTCTCCGGGAGACGAACGACGACGATCGTTGCTGCCTCAGAATCATTCAACCATGTCGCCTCAGGTACTTGCTCTTTCTTCCTGCAATTCTGGGTTTATGAACAGTGCCAATCTATCTCCCTGCAATTCTGGGTTTTTGAAATCTTTTCCTGCTTATTTTCGATTCTAGCAAGTCTGTTTTATATTCTGGAGTTGTTAGGTGTTGTCTATTCCCAAGATTTTTGAAGTTTATATCTGTCATGTATATGGTCTGTTTTATATAATATCATCATGTGGTTGTATATGCTTTCATTTTTATCTATTACTCACTATAGGTATGCGATGCACACACTAAAAAAATTTTGCACCAACCTGGTCACTATGTTAATTTTGCCCCCACCATCGGTTTGAATCCCCACCCTCACGAAAGGGTGGCGGGTTACGATCCTGTTTCAGCTGTCTGAACTAAAGCCAATCAACTCGACAAAGAACATCCTGACCAGTTACAGCAATTCACTCTTAGAGTTATGACAGTGGTTGTTTTTTTATTCCTTTTTCCTTGTTCTGTAAACCAGCTAAGAGACACTTTCATTGGGACTGTACTAGTTGTGATAAGGAAGGAGCCCCCCGCCACACGCGCTCATTCTTATAAATATAACTAATATAGTTAAAATAACAAAAGTTAATAGCAACAGTTGCAAAGCATTCAGATAACTTTGAAGAATGAGTGGAGTTTGATATGATAAGACCAGTCTGGATTAGCTATTAAATTGAGGGATCTGCACATATAGTTAATGCTTGGATAGGATAGAAATCAGATCAAACTCTTCTCTGCGTGCGTCTAGTTGAGAAATTTTTTGACCAAATTTGAAATACAAATAAAGATTTACAAGCATGCTTATACGTAAATTCCCAGAAGTTTCATAGGCTTAAACCTTTAATATTTCAAACTTGGTCATTCAAACAAGGTAGCTCACCAACGTGGAATTTGCATGTGGGACCCATCACTCAATTTAGTTTTTAACTTTTTATTATAAGGTTATTGAAGACCAGTTAATAAGGATTCCACATGATATTTAGATATTAAAACCTCATCCTTTTGCTTTGCTTTCTGCTAAAGACTAATTTCCATTTCTTTTCTTTTTATTTTTATTTAGAAGAGAGGATTACTGAAATGAAATCTACAAGGCACAATATAAGAAATAAAAAAGATATTGATTTTTGGTTGTCAATATCCTAGCAATATGAATTTAGTTACTTACCTTCGTTATTTAAAGTATTGTATCATTGTTTAATAACATATATGAAATATCTAACAATATGGATAGGAGTTTTTTTTAAGTTTTCATGTGTGATAGTTCATAATAATTGAAATAGGCATTACTGTATGCTTTATTTGGTAGAAAAAAGGAATTGCTTACATTGCAAATTCATAAGAATTCAAAGCTATAAAGCCTATCATGGAAGCCAGCCAACCAACACGAGCAACATTAATTGAAAATCTAATGACTTTAGCAAAAGACAATTGATTTGAATATTTTAATTTGTGGCATTGCCTACTTTGTAACAAGAGCAAAATTTAATGTTTTCATTCGAACTTATTGATAATTTTTTTTCAACAAGAACAAACCCCCATGCTGGAATTTTTTATGTGTGGCTGAACTGCTTTTACTCTTACTTTTGAATGTTATATGTGTGGCTGAACACCCTTTAATGGTTTTAAACTGAATTGCATCTCTACAAGTAGTTACATATTATTCTATGAGATTAGTTTAAAACTTCATGGAGTTGCCTACACAGATAAATTTGGCATATCAAATAACAGCTCTGTTATAGACATTTGATTGCTTCATTACAACAATGGCACGGATGCTATCTCCCAAGGCCATTAGTTAGGCAAATGAAAATCACAAAAGAAGATGATGAGTATAGTATCCCTATATGTGTTTATCTGCTGAATGACGTGCCTGGGTTAGAGAGAGGCAGTCCTACATACTTAATGGCCATACGCGTACTACTTAACCGTGGCAATAGGCAGTTGTTTGTTGCTTCAATGAAAAGTGCACCTGAAACAATTATTCCATGGTTGAGCACGTTTACATTTGATGATATGAAACACTATAAGTGATAGTGTTTGAGTTTTATGTTATACTGAATTTATGTTTTAACAGAACATGAGTTTTATGTCTTGTATTGAACGTGAGTTTTATGTTGAATATTAGATTTGAGTGTTATGTCTTTTATTGTATTTGAGTTTTTTCAATGTCATATGGTAATAGGTATTGATATAACTTATGTTTATTTGCACAGGATGTCTGAAAGTTCAAGCTTAAATTCATATACACAACTTGAAGGTGTTGAAAAGCAAAACGTCGTAGAAGACTAAATTTGAAAAAATTGATAATGGTAGACACAATAGCAACATTAGGTGTAGCCCAGAAACTTATGCCATATCTTGAAAAAAAAAAAAAGAAACGAACATCAATTTTGACAAGTCATATGTGGTTAGAAGAACTTAAAAGAGGAAATAATATTCATTTTTTTCGAGCAATTTCGTATGCGAAAGCATGTGTTTAGTGCACTTGTGAGGAACTTGACTGAGAACTATTTCTTAC